>OY740809.1:17059288-17280436 GCA_963514005.1 Raja brachyura
TCGACCTCCTTCGACTATGTTGAAGACTACCTTCAACTACCTTTGATTACCTTCGACTACCTTTGATTACCTACGAATAACATGCCGACTTACTACGACCTACTTCGACTAAACCTACGAGTAAAAAAAGTATAGATTTTTTCCATGGCGATCTTTCTTTACTCGTGGCCATTTTTCAACATGTTGAAAAAAACGCCGCAACCTAGCTGAGGCCTCAAGTACGCGGGGACTACTCTCGAGCATGAAGGAGAGTTACAAAGACCTCCTAGGACCTCATGTCGACCATGCTGCGAGTATGAGTCGAGGGCAAACTCTTCTGAACTCACGGATTAGGTAATCGCAGTGGGACAAGCCCCCTTCTGATTCAATTACTCTGTTTTTTCCCAAACTACTCTTGGCATTACCTTCTGCCTCAGCCCCTAAAGTGCCCTGTCTACTACACTCTCCCGAGTGGCTTTAGATCGTTGGATCGCTGCACTTGCAACCTGACCTTATTTCTCCTCTGTTTTTGCCGTGGAGAGAAACGGGAAGAACAAGGAATCTGATCACGGTTCCGAAGGTTCTTTAAATTTCTTTGCAAAATTGAACCTTTTAGGAAACCAAATTGCTGGATGAAAATCTAGGCTCGTTGAAATACCCTTCAGCCACAAATTGCATGTGGGAAGAAAGAAATTTAAGGAGAAGCTGGCTATTCATCAAGTGCTGTCAGTTTGAACTTTGCCCATTGTAATTAAATGACATGGTAGGTCCAAATAGGATTAAGTAAGCTTAAAGCGATGGAACAAGTTAGGCATCTGTCCACAGAATAACGTATCTGGTATTTTACTGCAGAAATGACATGAGACTAAGAAAACCTCATATGCAGCCAAACATGGAATCTGCTGCCTGACCTGTTACAGTTTGCTGTATTCAATAGACAATAGACAATAGATAATAGACAATAGATGCAGGAGTAGGCCATTCAGTCCTTCGAGCCAGCACTGCCATTCAATATGATCCTGGCTGATCATCCATAATCAGTACCCCGTTCCTGCCTGCACGCCATATCCCCTGACTCCGCTATCTATAAGAGCACTAACTCCCTGGAAAGCATCCAGAGAATTGGCCTCCACTGCCTTCTGAGGCAGAGAATTCCACAGATTCACAACTCTCTGGGTGAAAAACATCTCTGTTCTAAATGGCCTACCCCTAATTCATAAACTGTGGCCCCTGATTCTGAATTCCCCCACCATTGGGACCATATTTCCTGCCTCTAGCGTGCCCAGTCCCTTAATCTTATATTACTAAAAATAAGATCTTGACCGCTTTTGGCTCGCTGTGCTGTGATTTCCGAGAACACGCCGCCACCTACGGCCATCATTTTTGGCCACCTCGCTCAGAGCCCCCTCCTCCGCCTGCCTGGACTGGAGGATTTTTCCCATCGATAAAAAATCAGGAATATATTTATGTTTTAAAAAAATGTTGCCATTCTCTCTGCTGCCCCTGCTGGTGGGAGGGGGGAGGGACTATAAAACCAGGAAGTGGTGTGGCTCACTCAGTCTCGGCAAGATGGAGGAAGTGAGAGGTTCATGTCTCTCTGAATAACACTGAACACATGTCTACTCAACTGTGAGTGCCCTTAATGTGATTTGAAAATGAAAATATGGTTGGTTTGAAGTAAAAAGGCAATGCAAATGGTTGTTTGGGGTTTTTTGGGGTTGAAGTAAAAAAGTAGTGCAAATGGTTGTTTAGGGGGTTTTTGGGTTGAAGTAGAAAGGCAGTGCAAATGGTTGTTTGGGGGGTTTGGGAGTTGAAGTAAAAAGGCAGTGAAAATGGTTGGTTGGGGGCGGGGGGAGGTTGGGTTGAAGTAAAATGCAGTGCAAATGGTTGTTTGGAGGTTTTTTGGGTTGAAGTAAAAAGGCAGTGCAAATGGTTGTTTGGGGGGTTTGGGAGTTGAAGTAAACAGGCAGTGAAAATGGTTGTTTGGGGGGGGGGGTTGGGTTGAAGTAAAAAGGCAGTGCAGAAGGTTGTTTGGGGGTTTTGGGGGTGAAGTAAAAAGGCAAGGCAAATGGTTGTTTGGAAGGGAGGGTTGGGTTATAAAAAGACAGTGCAAATGGTTGTTTGGGGGGTTTTGGGTGGAAGTAAAAAGGCAGTGCAAATGGTTGTTTGGCGGGGGGGTTGGGTTGAAGTAAAAAGGCAGTGCAAATGGTTGGGGGTTTTTTTGGGTTGAAGTAAAAAGACAGTGCAAATGGTTGTTTGGGTTTTTTTTGGGGTTGAAGTAAAAGGCAGTGCAAATCATTGGTTGGGGGGGTGGGTTGAAGCAAAAAGGCAGTGCAAAGGGTTGTTTGGCTAAACTTGACAATTTCCTGTTTGCACTATATTGATTTTAGATAAAATGCTACTACTTACAGCTGTTATTTTGTGGCCATCTTACTCGGCCCCCCCTCCGCTCATCAGATGCAGAGGATTCTTCCCATCAATGAAAAATAAAATTGTTATTAGTGTTTAAAAAATGTTGAGAATCTCTCTCCTGTCAATCATGCCATGAAAGGCCACAACTTTTCTGGTGGGAGGAGGAGGGATTATAAAACCCGGAAGTGTGGGTGTGGTTCAGTCTCTGCATGATGGGGGGGGAGGGAGAGGTCACAACTCTGTCTGAGCTGTGAATCAACTGAACATACTGAATGTCTACTGAACTGTGAGTATGGTGTTTTGGGTGGTTTTATGATGGTTTCATCCTGCTTGAAATTGTATGAAAATGCATTTGAATGTGGTGGCCCTGCACCCTGCATGAAATGGTATGAAGCTGCATATGAATTTGGTGGCCTTGCACCATCCTTGAAATTGTATTAAACTGCACTTGAATTTGGTGGCCTTGCACCCTGCTTGAAGTGGTTGGAAACTGCACTTGAATTTGGTGGCTTTGCACCCTGCTTGAAATGGTAGGAACATTGATTTGAATTTGGTGGCCTTGCACTCTGCTTGAAATGGAATTTCAAGGAATAGCCGTGAGTCAACTGCCAGCTCGCCAGCCATGAGTGAGCTGCCAGGACATCAGGCTTAAGGGACTGAGCTTTCACCCCAAGAATCCATTTGGCCCACAATGTCCATACTAGCCCTCTGAAGACCAGTAGTCCCTGCAGCCAACAGATGAAGTAAAGTCTGATGAGCAGCAGGAGCAGGTGTGATCAGGAGAAAGCAGAAGGCTAGGAAGAGGATATTCTCAGGGCTCGACCTGAGACATCAACTATTCCTTTTCTCCAGAGGTGCTGTCTGACCCACTGAGTTACTCCAGCTTTTTGGTGTCTATTATAGGAAGGGGATTTCCTGACTCGGATACCATAGACTCGTCATCCAGCTGAACAGAGGAGGAAAGAAGCATAATGAGCTAAGGCTATTTGGGACTCCCAGTGAGAGAGACCCTTGCAACATAGAACATAGAACAGAGCAGTACAGGAACAGACCCTTCGGACCACAATGTCTGCGGCAAGCATGATGCCAAGTTAAACTCATTTGTCTGCACATGATCCATATGCTTCCCTTCCCTCCAGATCTATGTGCTTGTCTAAAAGCCACTTAAACCCCACTAGCATATCTGCTTCCATCACTACACCAGGCAGCACGATCCACCCACTGACACGGTCTGTGTGAAAAGTTTGTCCTGCATATTTCCTGTAATGATTTCCCCTCTGACCTTCAAGTTACGGCGTCTAGTCTTACATTTCCATACTGGATAAAGATTCTGACTTGGTCAATCCATACCTTTCTAATATAATGTAGTTTGAATTAAGATTTGTTTATTATTGTCATGTGTATGAAGATACTGTGAAAAGGTTTGCTTGCGTGCTATCCAGTCAAATCAAAGCCGTAAGTGCAATCAAGTGCAATCAAGCCATGCACAAGTTCATACAGGTTACTAAGATCTCTATCTCTAGCATTGTAAATTGTTCCTAGTATGTGGGTGAGTAATTGAATCTAAAGGAGTGGGGAGGAGGTTTTGATGGGAATGGGCCAAATGGCTTCCTTCAACAGCATGGAAAATGGACAGATGAAAAATAAGCTATAAGTTTCATAAAACCCTGTGATTAATACAGTTGTACATGAAAATGTGAATCATATGTACCAGCACACAGAGAGTGGTGGGTCTCTGGAACTCTCTGCCACAAAGGGTAGTTGAGGCCAGTTCATTGGCTATATTTAAGAGGGAGTTAGATGTGGCCCTTGTGGCTAAGGGGATCAGAGGGTATGGAGTAGGAATGTTACAAAATTTTGAGATTTAAAAAATCAAGTCTGCAATTTATCCCATCAGATAAAGCATAAAAATAAGTTTAATTTGACACCTAATTCACTTTCATATCTTCAGTATTAAAAAAGTTTGGGTCATTTTCATACTCGGAAATTAGCAACTTGCTTCCTATTGCTTTTCTATTGACTTGTCACAAAAGTTGTGATTGAGGACAGTCAAAAGCCCATAACTTCCTTAAAATTTAAGAGAACTGAAAGAAATTTTCAGTTATCATAGATTGTTTCATATTTGTTTCAGAATACTTCAATCTTACTTGGATGACCTGAAATGAAAGCATATAATTAGTTAGTTACCCAATTGTAGCCAATTACAAAATTCAATTACTAGATCTAAACATTTATCAATTTCTTAAGAAAATTTTTTTTAAAAATTTAAAGCCTAAGCGTCCAATTAACAGTCACACAATAATTCACAATAAAACATGATTTTTAAATCTAATTGTCATTAATTTATAGGCCAAATTGAAGGAATTCAGTGTTTAATGCCTGTAAATTAATGGGCATTTTAAACAGCTTGCGAGCGGGATTTTATGGAACGCGCTGCATTGGAATGTGGTGAATTTATACCCCATATACCCCATATCAGCAGGAAAAATTCTGACAGTTCATATGGGGGCTAAATCACCGTTTCGCAACATGAAATATTGATTAAAGTCCCCTAAAAAAGCAAGTTTACATGAAAAAATAAACAGCTTTCACTTACCTGTCCCCTACGTAAAATCAATCCCCGTTGTCGGCGTTCACGGCATTAGGAGCTAATTTTTATTTTACTGCAGCAATTAAATAGTCGGACGATTTATTTTAAAAAACGGACTTACCGGCAGTCGGAACGAATCTCCAAAAATAACTCGCACTCCGAGAAAATAAAGCTCCGGATTGCAAGGGGAAAACCGCATTTCAACCCCGCCCTCCCCCCTTAAAGGCGCCAAAGTTGCGCACACGGCCAGCGGCAGAACTCCAGCACCGCTAAAGGTAAGTTTTGTAACATACCTATATGGAGAGAAGGCAGGGGATACTGAGTTGATGATCAGCCATGATCATATTGAATGGCGGTGCAGGCTTAAAGGGCCGAATGGCCTACTCCTGCACCTAATTTCTATGTTTCTATAATTATCAAGATTTGATTGCTCATCATATGCTGTGTGTGTAGACCTCTGTGTAATGAGTACAGTTGTGCTTCCTCATGCTTGTAAATGCATCAAGCCCTAGGTGGTCTGAAGAAGGGTCCTGATCCGAAACGTCGCCCATCCTTTTTCTACAGAGGTGCTGTCTGACCCACTGAGCTACTCCAATACTTTGCTATCAACCAGTGTCTGCAGTTCTTTGTTTCTACCACTGGATGGTGCTGTGTACAGTCTTTTCACTCGGCTGCAGTCTGAATGAAACCCTGACATGACTCAATACAGATAAGAAGATGCATGTGTCATATCTCCATTAGTCTGGTACAATGATAGTCAAGCAGTGTGTAATTTCACACACCTGTAATGACTCTGAAGAAGGGTCTCGACCCGAAACGTCGCCTATCTCCTTCGCTCCTTAGATGCTGCTGCACCCGCTGAGTTTCTCCAGCTTTTTGTGTAACCCATGACACTGAATATTACTGATTCATCCTTCAACTCTACCTGGTGAAGGCATTGATTGTAATCTTAAAGCAGACTCCCCTGCTCAATCCTGGTAGTTCCGTTTTTTACCCCACCAACACCTTCCCAACAATCCTCTCCACAGGCAGAGTCACCCAGCATTCCTCACCCAGTTAACATGTTCACATGAAGATAAACACAAAGTGCTGGAGTAGCTCAGCAGGACAGGCAGCAACTCTGGAGATAAGGAATGGGTGACGTTTCAGGTCGAGACCCTTCTTCAGAAAATCTTCACATTCTGTTTACCAGTGTGTTCACCCAACCTTACTGATTTGAAGATTACACTCTAAACTCTGTCAATCTTGCCCTACTCTAAAGATAGACGCAAAATGCTGGAGTAACTCAGCGGGACAGGCAGCATCTCTGGAGAGACGGAATGAGTGACGTTTCGGTTTGAGGCACTTCAGACCCAGGGGAGAGGGAAACTAGAGATATGGTAGGGCGCAAAGAAAATGTAAGGTGTGAAAAGGACAGATCAAAGCAGACAATGGTCAAGGAAATGAGTAATGATTCATTGTTGACAGAGTGGAAGGTGACACCGTGGCATACAAACAGTAACATGAATCAGGAGGACAGTGACACTGGTCGGGCAATTCTATGTGCCCAAGCAGGGGTTTGCTGATATGCACAGAATGTTGGCAATGCTGGATTTTATTACAGATCCATAATTACTGGGGAAGTTCAGGGCCAGTATTGTGCAGATCGGCACGTTAGCACAGCGACAGAATTGCTGCCTTACAGCGCCATTGACCCCGGTTCGATCCTGACTACAGGTGCTGTCTGAAGGGAATTTGTGTGATCGCGTGGGTTTTCTCAGGGTGCTCCAGTTTCCTCCCACACTCCAAAAACGTACAGGTTTGTAAGCTAATTGGCTGCCGTAGATGGTAAATTGTCCCTAGTGTGTAGGATAATGCGAGTGGATGGGGATCGCTGGTCGGCGCGGACTCGGTGGGCCAAAGGGCCTGTTTCCACATTGTATCTCTAAACTGAACTAAACTAAAATCAGTTAATGTCAGTAGGATCTAAAAAATGGTTTTGGTGAAGTTACTACCAGTTCAGTAATGTAAGCCCTATACTGCAGTGCATTGCTACCTTGCTTGTGAATCAGTCAGGAGTGAGAAGCATTAGGGCAGAGCCATGGTATTAGCAACATTAAAGTCAGCGATAAGAGGGTATTTTCCTCATTGTTGAAACTTAGTGAAGGAGGTAAGCAAAGTGCAGCTCTTTGGTTCATTCAACATTTTTTAAATATTTTTATTAGAAGCAATGCATATTGCCAATGATATAACAGTTTTTCAAATACACATTTAACTTGTTTCAAAAGTTATACAAATATTACGGAATGATTTATATAAGCTTCTATTTTTTATTTTAGAAAGTAAAGAGGTAAAAGAATAGGTGTATAATCAATGAAGATTGTGATTAAATAATATTGATTATGATTCAACATTTGCTTCATTAACCACAGTTTTTCATTTTTCATTAAGTTATGGGAGAATGCTGCCACAAAGTGCAAGAGGACTATCACTGTAAGACAATTATCAATTCCCCTCTGAGAGGTAAGGGGGAACCAACTCTTCAGCAGCTTTAAATCCTAGTCCTGTCATGGGGTCAGAAGGTGAACATGATTAGAAATGGCAGAGACATTGAATGTCATATCCAGATGTGCAAGACTATGGAATAGTGTTGCAACATTGCAAGTTCAATGACCTGATCAGAATAGGGAGGTGAGTCGTTAGCCATTTGTTATCTTTCTTTCCACTTATTTTCTTCACCACAGTTTGAAGTAAAGCCAACTGATCAGTAATCTTCGGCAAATCATTGGTGTTCTACTAAACCTAATTCTTGAACATGTTTGTCCTTTCTGGATGCCTGGAAGATATAGGGAATGGGAAAAGGGGTTGCTTAGACAGCGCTCATTCATAAATGGGGACGGCACAGTGGCACAACTGGTAGAGCTACTGCCACACAGCGCCAGAAACGCAGGTTTAACCCTGACTTCTGATTCTGTCTGTGTGGAGTTTGCATGTTCTCCCTGTGACCATGTGGATTTCCTCCTGGTGCTCCGGTTTCCTCCCACATCTCAAAGCCTTGCGGGTTTGCAGACTAATTGGTCTTTGGAGACTGTCTCTAGTGTGTAGGGAGTGGATGAGAACGTGGGATAACATAGAACTAGTGTGAATGAGTGATCAATGGTTGGCATGGACTCGGTGGGCCGAAGGGCCTGTTTCCATGCTGCATCACTAAAACTAAAAACTAAACTAAGTTTTGGATAGGACATATATGAGGCCACATTGGAAGCCAGGATAAAGGAGGGAAGAGTCCAAGAACTGATGTGTGTATGTACTCGAGCTATATTTCTCTATGAAATTGCTAACTCCCATAAACTGACACTCGCTTACTCATTGTGGGGCAGCCCAGGACCGATAACACTCGCAACCATTCTAATCCTCTGTCTTTTACTCACATTCAATTTCCCTCCTGGGATAAATAAAGTTCTATTGCATCGTATTGTTTTGTATCATGAAAAGCAGTCATGTGAAGAGAACAAATTAATACTCGTGATTAAATTTATTTTTACTTTTTATACCTACCGTCAGCATTACGAGCCGCTACGAGACATCCACGAACCCCTACGGACCCGCTAAGGACATTCTCCGAGTTCGAATCAGGGGAAAACTCAGGAGAACTCTTGAATTACCTCGTACGGTTGGACAGGGGCTTGAGGGGATTCATATGACTCCAAATATGGTTATCAAGAGCACTGAAGAAGGACCTGACCTGAAACGTCACCTATCCATTCCCTTCGCAGATGCTGCCTGACATGCTGAGTTGCTCCAGCACTTTGTGTTTGGATGGAGAACAATAAAATAGGGTCTTCTTAAGCTCTGGCTTCTGAGTCAGCTATAAATACATCGCTTAGCACTTACTCTACAAATGGAGCAGGAAAATCAATGTAGCAGATGGTGGTCGCATTGAATTTAAATCCGGACTCTATCACCTCTTTCCGCTTGATGGCCGAGAAGCAGGAAAGCTGCCTGACTGACGTGTCCAACGATATTTACTGATAGTTATGTCATTTCATGTTTAAAGAAGATTAATATTTATTTCAGATTTTCCAAGTCTGAGAAGTTAGATAAAATTTCAATTGTTTACGTTGTATGAGTTCACGTTTTCAGGAGTTTGTAAACTTTATTGTCGTTAGCTAAAATATCAACCTTGCAATTATATCTTCAGATTCCTAGTGAAGGTACCACATCCCAAGAACACATTTGTAATTTATATAACCATATAACAATTACAGCATGGAAACAGGCCTTCTCGGCCCTTCCAGTCCATGTCGACCATTTATGTTCCCCTAGTCCCATCTACCTGCACTCAGACCATACCCCTCCATTCCCTTCCCGTACATATACCTATCCACTTTACTTTTAAATGTTAAAATCGTTCCTGCCTCCACCACTTCTGCTGGAAGATCATTCCACACAGCCACCACTCTCTGAGTAAAGAAGTTCCCCCTCATGTTACCCCTAAACTTCTGTCCCTTAATTCTCATGTCATTATATATTTATATATGCACGTCAGATTCTTTCTTGGCAAAATTCCTTGAAATATCTAGCTTTCTCAGTAAATGTTTGATTGTGACAATTTTCCTTTAAATTATGTAACAATTTTTGCAATGAAATGTTATAACAATAAAGTCCATGTCCCACTGTACGAGGTATTTCAAGAGTTCTCCCGAGTTTTCCCCTGATTCGAACTTGGAGAATGTCCGTAGCGGGTCAGTAGAAGTTCGTGGATGTCTCGTAACGGCTCGTAATGCTAACGGTAGGTGCTCGGGACATCCAGTAACTCGTGAAGTTTTTTCATCCCTGCAAAAATGTTCACGAGTAATAAAATACTCGTGATGAAATTTTTTTTAACTTTTTATACCTACCATTAGCATTACGAGCCGCTACGAGACATCCACGAACTCCTACAGACCCGCTAAGGACATTCTCCGAGTTCGAATCGGGGGAAAACTCAGGAGAACTCTTGAATTACCCCGTACAGTTGGACAGGGGCTTAAGGGGATTCATATGACTCCAAATATGGTTATCAAGAGCAGTGAGATCGTTTGGACTTGTATTCCTTGAGTTTAGAAGAACAAGGGATCACCTTATTCAAACCTATAAGATCCTACGGAGGATTGACAGGGCATACATTGAGACTATTTCACTTGTGGGAAAATCATGAACAAGGGACTTGGCAGCAAAATAAAGAGCTAGTCCTCTGAAAATGAGGTGCATGGAAATTTCTTCTCTCCCTGAGTGTGGTGAATTGCAGATATTTTTAATATATTTATGGTGAAGAAAGATACATATTTGAGTTCAGGGTTTGGGGGAATTGGTAAAGAAAAGGAATTGAGGCAAGCAGTGAGCAGCTTATTGAATGGGCTTTCAACATTATTTGAATGAGTGGAGGGAGCCCTTGGCTTGCCTTAGCTGGTCTATTTGTTTATAGACTGGTTAGGTAGTGGACCTGAGAGGCAATCTTACTTGCCATTCACCCGGCGGTCCTCGTTAAGCGATGAGGGGGAAGGTGACGCTTTGTTTGGGAAATTGTCTTTGGGGAGGGTGGAGGGGGGAGAGGTTTGTTAATGTTCAATGTGTTCCAGAGCTGTCAGACTTTTTATTTTTTACATTCTTTTATTTCACCATGGTGTGCCTTTTTTTTCCCACATAGCTGAATATGTCAGGACTTAACAGTGTAAAACAGGATGATATCAGTAAGATAAAGTTGGTCCCGTGGAATGTACGTAGCCTTGGCCATGCAATTAAGCGGAGTAAAGTGTTTATGCATTTGAAATCTCTAGCGCCAGACATAATATTTATTCAAGAGACCCACATCAAACCTACAGAGCAGAGGAGACTGAGAGCTAATTGGATCTCGCAAGTTTATCAGTCGCCTTTTACATCCAAGGCTAGAGATGTAGCCATTCTTTTTCGTAAGAATATTCCATTTCAACTTGTATCAATGGTTACAGACTCAAATGGAAGTTATATTATGATTACTGGAAATATTAATTCACTTCCTGTCACACTACTGAATATATATGGTCTAAACATTGATGATCCAAATTTTTTCCGTAAAGTGTTTGATTTAATTCCAGACCTCAATACTACCAATCTGCTAATGGGCAGAGATTTTAATTGTTACCTTGACCCATTTCTTGATAGGCTCTCCACCCGCAGCCCACCTGCAACTGCATCTGTTCAAACATTAACTAACCTGATTAAGTCTAGAAATATTTTGTCGATATCTGGAGGATACAACATCCAACAGACAAAGACTATTCATTTTTTTCTCATGTCCACAAATCATACACAAGAATTGATTATTTCCTAGTGGATGCAAAATTAATATTGAGCATTGAACATACCAAATATCATAATATATTGATATCAGACCACAGTCCAGTATCCCTTGATTTGAAGCTTGCTCTGCCTAAACAAAGCTATTGTTGGCGCTTTGACCTGTATTTGCTCACATACCAAGTGTTTATTGATTTTTTTGACTGCAAGGCTTACAGAGTTCCTTGAGACCAACGATACAGGGAATGTATCAGATTCTACGCTCTGGGAGACCCTTAAGGTGGTAATAAGGGGGCACATTATATCCTACGTAGTCTCCAAAAGAAGGGAACAGCGTCGTGAATTGGCAGAAATTGAAAATGCACTTCTAACTCTTGAACAAACTTATAGGAATTCTCTCCTGCAAGAGGATTACAACAAAATCTTGAATTTAAAATATGAATATAATGGTATTCTTAGTGAAAATGTTGGCAAGCTTCTACTCAAGCTCAGACAGAGACACTTTGAGTTGGGCGATAAACCAGGGAGGCTGCTGGCCAGACAATTAAAAGGGGAACAGGCGAGCCGTGTAATCCATAAAATTAAATCCAAAACAGGTGATTTGCTTACCAATCCTAAAGAAATAAACAACCGCTTCAACGTATTTTACTCAGAATTATATACTGCTAAAACTCGGGCCACTAATGCAGATTTTGCAGGTCTCTTTGACTCCCTCAGTTTGCCAAAACTAGATGAATCAGCCAGGCTAGAACTGGACTCAAATTTCTTAGAAAGCGAGCTAGTTGAGGCTGTTAAATCTTTTCCGGTAAAGTGGCTGGACCGGATGGATTTGGTTGCGAATTCTACAAAGCATTTCATAAGTTGCTTGCCCCACTTCTAATTAGGATGATCAATGATTCAATTAAGAATAACCGATTTCCAAAGTCCCTGTATGAGGCAAATATACATCCTGTTAAAAAAAGACAAGGATAAAACTGAACCTGGCAGCTACAAGCCAATTGCTCTCCTCAACTTTGATCAAAAGACTATCACCAAAATATTAGCTAATAGACTGGGGAAGCATATTTCATCAATTATACACCCTGACCAAACGGGGTTTATTCCAAGTAGATTTTCATTTTGTAATGTGCGTCGACTCCTGAATAGTCTATATAGTTCCACCAAGAGGGGGGGGGGGGGGATTCAAGAGCGGCTATCTTATCCTTAGATGCCGAAAAAGCATTTGACTAGAGTGGCCTTATATGTTAGAAGCATTTAAAAGATTTGGGTTTGGGGATTCCTTTATTGCATGGGTCAAAATGGTGTATCTTTGTCCGACATCAGCCATCCTCACTAATAATGATAAATCTGAACCTTTTGACTTACAACGTGGGGTTAGACAGGGAGATCCTCTGTCCCCCCCCTACTCTTTGATATTGCTCTGGAACCCCTAGCAATAGGTATCAGGAGTCACCCTAACATCAGGGGTATTAAGGTGGGGAATATGGAAAGCCTTGTGGGACTTTACGCCGATGTCACATTATTATATCTTTCCTATCCAGAAGCCTCTGTCCCTCCCTTGTTAGATTTTATTAAATGATTTGGCAAGCTTTCCGGATACACAGTCAACTGGAGTAAGAGGGAGTTTATGCCTTTATCAGACAGTATAGATTCAGATTTCCTTGAGGCTCTACCATTTAAGATAGTATATGACCATTTTACATATCTAGGACTCAAAATACCCCTAAACCCCAAACTATTCAAACTCAACAATGAATATAGATTACACAGTTAAAACTGAACATAGAGAAGTGGAGGATTCTACCCTTGTCTATAGTGGGGCGTATTAACGCTATCAAGATGGTGTCTCTTCCTAGATTTTTATATTTATTTCAAAACCTTCCAATTTTTCTTACTTCATCATTCTTTAAAAAACTGGACTCCATTATCCTTCCATTTATTTGTGGCTATAAAGCCCACCGTATATCAAAGGCGCATCTTCGAAAGCCAAACAATGAGGGAGGCATGGGCCTTCCTGTATTTAGGCACTACTATTGGGCCGCCAATGCTAGAGCCCTGATCTACTGGCAAAGGGGATTCCCAGATGAAATGTTGAATAACAATAATAACCCCCTGTGGCTAAACATTAAAAGTTCCTCCCTCTGTACTTTGCTCTTTTCCAAAATAGAATCCCCACACAAGTTGGTTGGTGAGAATTTTATGTTAAGAAATTCTATTCGAATTTTAAATCAGACAAGGAGTTTCAGTACATTGTCAAATGTCTCTATTTACACCCCCATATGTCACAACCACTCCTTTTTGCCATCACAGACAGATGGGGTGTTTGCTGTCTGGAGGGACAAGGGCCTTGCAACCCTAAGGGATCTATAAATAGACAAAAAGTTTGCTTTGTTTAATCAGCTGAAATCAAAATTTAACCTTTCCAATTCTCATTTTTTTTTTGCTATCTCCAAATTAGGCACTATGTTAAAGACCAAATTTCAAATTTTCAAACCATGCCTGACAGTTGTCCACTCTACGAGCTCCTGCAGCTTCCTCCAGACTCCAAAAATCTCATATCTGGCTTTGTGCGTCTATTCACCACCTCTGTATCCACTAACCATCTAAAAGAAGCCTGGTGAATCTACTGAGCTGAATTTCAAGGTGTCTGACAGCATTTGGAATGAAGGTTTGACCAGAATCCAAACTTGTTCGATCAATGCCAGGTATAAACTGATCCAGTTTAAAGTCATCCATAGACTTCATTACTCAAAGACCAAATTACATCCAATCTACCCAGCTATTTCTCCACGATGCAACAGATGCAAAGGTGCAGATGGTTCTTTAACACACATTTTCTGGCTCTGTCCTCATATACAAAGATACTGGTCTGAAATATTTACATGGTTCTCTGGGGTTTATGGAAAAGATATTCCCCCTGATCCAGAACTGGCACTTTTTGGATGCTCAGAGACTGCTTTGTACTTCACGTCTGAAGAACAACAAGCACTGATGCTTGGTATGGTGGCAGCCAAGAAAATGATCTTAACAGACTGGAAATCTCCCACATGCCCCTGCTTCAAAAAATGGCTCAATGAAATGAGAACAATCATACAGATGGAAAGGATACGCTTCTACAACTCCAAGATACCTAACAACTTTTTAAGTGTTTGGGGACCATTTGTCAACCACCTCAAAGACCAATAATTTCATCAGCTCATATTATTTGCAGTGATGTAGTCCTGTGCTTTTTACTTGTGCTCTTGCAATACCTGACTGTGTAGCACCATGTGGATTGCACCAAACTGTTATGTCTGGCGGCTCTTATGTTATTTTTATTTTTTTCTTTGATGTCTTTTTTTTTAATTTAATTTTTTTGTTTTTGTTTGTCTCCTCTTTTTTGTCTTGTTTTGTTTAAATAAAATTAAAAAATAAAAATAAATAAATAAAAGAATGGGCGGCTGGGGGGGGCTTTAGGGGGATGATGGGCAACTCGTGCTCCTACTTTTTTGTATTCACATGGTGAAGGAGTAGATGAATGGAACTACATGGATGACTCTATAGGAGATATTGTGGATCAGATGGGCTAAATGGCTTCCTTTGTCTACGATGGTTCCTTGACATGATATCAAATGCAAAATATTACTTATTCTTCAGATTTTGTACTTTGACTGGAGATATGGCACGGAAACAGGCCCTTTGGTCCAACCGAATCCGCACTGACCAGTGATCATCCCAGATATAGGACTATCATCTTACACACTGGGGACAATTTACAATGTTACCAAAGACAATTAACTGACAAACCTGTACGTCTTTGGAGTGTCGGGGGAACAGGAGTACCCAGAGCCAACCCACGTGGAAACAGGGAGAACATGCAAACTCCACACAGACAGCACCCATAGTCAGGATAGAACTCTGGTTGGGTTAGACTGCGTCTCTGGCGGTGTATGGCTGCGGCACTGCGCCACCTCATTTCTAATTCTTCCTATTGGTAGGTGAAAAGGAGGGTACACTGAGGGTGATAACTCTGATCACCTTGACTTCTTGAGACAATGGTTCGGACAGGCTCACGGTGTGCTTTGGCTCTGTCTCCAAAATCCCAGTAACTTTTGCCAGCACGTTAAAATTCAAACCTTCAGCAGTTATGATTAGTGTTGGACTGGCACACAACATAAGACAACAACCTTCACCACCCTTTCCACTGGGTAACACTATGAAGCAGCTACCTTTGTGGGGATGAATAAACCTGATTTTCAACCTGATTTTCAAGTCAAGGCAAGTCAAATGGAATTTATTGTCAAAATGTAGAAACAAAGAACTGAAGATGCTGGTTAATAAACAAAAGGACACAAAGTGCTAGAGTAACAGCAGGTCAGGCAGCATCTCTGGAGAACATGGAAAGGTGACGTTTGGGGGGAAGGGTAGAAAGCTGGAAAAGGGGAGAGGCTGGATATGCATGGTAGGTAATAGGTTAACACAAATGAGAGAAGGAAGATTTTGATAGGTGCTGGTTGAAACAAAGGCCAAAAATAGGAAAGGAAGGCAGGTGTGAGACAGGTTTGAAGTTGTGGATTTTAAAGCCAGAGGGAGGAAACTGGCAGGGGCGGGAGGTGGGTGGGGGGGTTAAAATCCTCTTTATTATTACGTATATTTAATTTATTGTCACATGCATAGGTGCAGTGAGATACAGGTAAAAGAAAAATACTTTAAAAGACAAAAAATCAAGACATTAGTTCAAACCACAATTAGAGAACAAGTCCATGGCAGTGCAAGAGGTGGTCTGGAGTGTTGTGTTGGTGAGTGCGGATTAGGATTATGCGGATCAGTTCAAGAACCTGATGTTTCAGGGAAAGCTGTTTTCCCTAAACCTCTCCTTGACTTTAGCCTGCAGCAAACAACAGATGTTTAACCACCACGTCGTGTCAATTGATAATCCATATCAACAATTATCTGTCCTGCCATTTTAAGACAATGGAGTACCCGATGTCGGGGAACAGCTGTGAGGGAGGAGGAAGAACAAAGGGGGACCTGGCGCAGGGGGGTGGGGGTATTTGCAACTTTGTAAGCGCCCTTTATGGGCTACTATTTGCATACCTTGGGTATGCAAGCAGAGAATTTCACTGTGACTTGTCACATGTGACAATAAAGTATTCAATTCAATTCAATTCAATTCAATAAATGTGCTTGGGAGGAGCGAGTTGTACACATGAACACATTGAAACATATTGAGGAATTTCGGTTCATGTCTCTCAGGTTTCGAAAGGCACTCTTCATGCCACCCATCTTCCCTAAAACACTCACAGCCTGCTGCAGAAGCCAATAATTCAAAAATAAAAATCTAGGTCTTTGACCCATGCCAAATATTATAAACATAATGAACTCTCTAGCACTACTGAACAGAACAACATCACTTGCAGAATACAGTCTCTCAGTGGCCCTTGACCAACCCTTCATCATTTCCGTCAGAGCTCCCATGTGGTCTCCGTGTCAAACTGTACATTTGCACATGCGTAGTGACACTTCCATTTCCGACTGATGTAACATTTGACTTAACCCAGGGTCCGCGGGACGTAACCCTTACATAAGTCAGGCAGCGTCTGGATTTCAAAGTTAGTTGCGGGTGTGATTAGTAGACAAGATGAGGGCAGTGTTAACCACTTTTTGCAGTTCTTGACCTTTCTCTTCCAGAGGGTGATGAGTATCTGGAATGCACTGCCAGAATGAATGGTGGGAGTAGAGTTGCTGACAAGATCTAGACCCACTCAGCTTGATACTGATTCCTGATCTAAGAATGCCAAAACTGAGTTGAATATATTTTATTGGGTAGTGGTAATTAAATATGTAACTCTGGTGTCTGATGGAGATAAGAGATATATTAACCATGATATATAATGAAATAGTGAAGGAAGTGTAAGGGATAAATACCTATTCATGGTCCTAGATTCTTATCTTCTGACCCATTGTTATTGAGTAACCCCTGTTAGGAAGTGTCCGCACATTCAGTGAGTGAGAATAGAGTCAGGCCAAGCTGGAACACCCTTGACAGTTGAATAGCCTATTGATTACACTGTCTTGGAGTCAAAATAATGAACAGTTTGTCAAAGCCGTACCACAGATCAACTCAGCTGCACAGGAGAGAAAACCAGGAATAGAGAGGTGACTCAGGGCTGAGAAGGCTGAGCGGATATCCAGTGTACCGGGAAAGTGGGTCGGCACTAGAATTCTCACAGTAGCGACTGTCAGAGTCCATGCTGATTACATTGTGCTGCCATTTCCTGGCCTGGTCACAGCACCAAGCTCCCTGTCCTCTAGATCAGATATGCACAAAATACAGCCTGCCACTGGCAGAACACAGGGCATACAAGACCCTGCGAACAATTTATTCTCAAGGGAACCCGTCCCAAAAGGACAAGTTTTATTATGTGAAGAAATAAAAGCACAACAAATACCTCACTGAAGGATCTGAATAATGTCATGCACTGAGGTTGTTAACACTATCAGCCCAGAATCAGAAGGTCATGGGTTCAACCTAGAGAAGTGCTGATCAAGTCCTGCATTAAAGTACTGCATTAAAGCTCCATTTGTCTTCTCCATAGTTTCAGACAATCCCCAACGTAATTTAGTTTAGTTTAGTTTAGAGATACAGTGCGGAAACAGGCTCTTCGGCCCACCGAGTCAGCACCGACCAGCGACCCCCACACACAAACACTAGCCTACACACACTGGGAATCATTTACATTTATACCAAGCCAATTGACCTACAAGCCTGTACATCTTTGGAGTGTGGGAGGAAACCGAAGATCTCCGTTTCCTCCCACAGGTCACGGGGAGAACGTACAAACACCGTACAGACAGCAACAGTAGTCAGGATCGAACCCGGGTCTCTGGCGCTGCAAGACAGTAGCTCTACTGCTACGCCACCATGTGGTAGAGCCAAGCATTCAGTCCTCAACTCATAATTTCACAGTTCCTTGCCAGATGTAATTATAACAAATCAAATAGTGAATTAAAAATAGAAAATTATACCACATATAATCTAAGCAGTCCAACCAAAACTAAACTGTTGAATGTTGTTTGCTCTTAAATGGCAGATTCGTTTTTTTACTCAAATTACAGATTATCGATGTAACTTATTTCCCTAAAATATTTTTGAATCTTTCTGAAAGTAATGATTTGAAGCTGCAAAGAGGCAGATATTTTATGGAGAGTCATTAAACATCTTGATAAGTTCACACGTAATCAATGTTCCATTTTGTATTTTCAATTCCAGCAGTTTGCCTTTCTTTGTCACCCTCAGTAACGAGTGCATTGAGATTAATTTCATGGCATATGAGCAAGTTGCAAGCGTTGGAAGGAACTGCAGATGCTGGTTTAAACCGTAGACACAAAAATCTGGAGTAACTCAGTGGGACAGGCAGCATCTCTGGAGAGGAATGGGCGACATTTCGAGTTGAGACCCTTCTTCAAACCATCCCTTCTCTTCAGAGAGGCTGCCTGTCCTGCTGAGTTACTCCATCATTTTGTGTCTATCTTTGGTGTAAACCAACACCTGCAGTTCTTTCCTACACACACCATGTTTCATGGTTTTCTGGCACTACCTGCTGTGGTCAGCAGACACACTGCCTCTTCAGTGAACCAGCCATTGCTGATTCTCTATACAAGAAGTACTTTTCAGAAATAAAGAGCAGATTAACCTGTGCGCTACCAATTGCTCTCAACTATCCACTCATGGCATCATAACCCTCAGCTCCCCAAATAAAAGCTATTACAAGGGTGCCTTCCAAATCCACATGTTGTGTGCATTGTTCTTAAAAATGACTCTTGTAATGAACAACTTCAATGATATTTAATGGCTGTCCTAAAGTTATGGACTTACAATTTGAAAAAGCTATACCCTGTTTTGTGTGCTAAATGGCATCCTAACCATCCAGTATAGTGGGCAAGAGGTATTGCCACATTTATACCCAACGATACGGTACCATCCATAATGGATCAGGCGTTTCCATTGACATCACAATTGTCATTTGGACAAGGTAATTAATACGACGTTAAATAGCCTAGGAGGTATAAATATTTTTGCCATAGATTCACAGAGTGTTACAGTGTGGAAACAGGCCCTTCACCTCAACTTGCCCACACCGGCCAACATGTGCCATCGACATCAAAGGTCTGCATCAAATGTTGACATTTTGGTCCTTTGTATCCTTGGACGCACTCTCTGGCTGGTCCTGTTTGGCAGTGTAGTTCTTGCTTTCATGCTTTAACATTTAAAGAAAAAGAATGCATTTAACACTGTATGTAGGTGGCTTATGTATGGATATATGTATGATGTATGTATGTTTATGTTTGTGTATGTGTATATATATATATTTATATACACATACACAAACATAAACATACATAGTTATAGTTCATTTCCTTTTATTGTTATTTTGCTTCATTTTTAAGTTTTTTTTGTTTTACATGTTCGAAATAAAATATATACTCCGACTACTAAAATAAATTGAAGGAGTTGAATCAGCTGAGACATACGATCACGAGGAGATTGGGAGCCTGAGGAGCTTCAGAAGTAATTTCCATGCATGAGTTTCAGCAGTAATTATGTTTGAACATTTGGCGTACAGACCAAGACTTGTTTTTCAATGGTTTGGATCACGTGTGAAATCACGGGGAATCTTTCTATCCCAACAGACTCAAAGGCCTCTTGCAAATATTCATGACCTTCCCTTTGTAGTTATGTTATATTCAATTATCATTGAGGAAGAGAAAGGGATGCAACAAGACATTGAAGAAGACAGGGCTCCCTCCACTGAACGTGGAGACAACGGTACGAGGATCTTACCATGGAGGTGTGCAGGTGTTACAAGGGAACAGGTTCAAGGATCTGACCAGTAGAACAGAAAAGGGTCAGTCATCTGTTTAGTTGCAAATCAGTTTTACTGGCAAGAGAGGACAAAAACACTTCTTGTCTCGGTATGCTCAGGGTCCAGATTTACAGCAGCTCACCACTCTCTCTCTCGCTTTCTCTCCGCCGCCATCCACGGCGCTGATTGTGACTCAGCCCGTCGGTGACCCCTCTCGTACATAAACTTGCACTAACTTCTGGCTTACCGGCGCCTGCCTTTATAGAGTTTAGAAGGATGAGAGGGGAACTCATTGAAACATATAAGATTGTTAAGGGCTTGGACACACTAGAGGCATGAAACAAATTCTCGATGTTCGGGGAGTCCAGAACCAGGGGCCACAGTTTAACAATAAGGAGTAAGACATTTAGAACGGAGACGAGGAAACACTTTTTCTCACAGAGAGTGGTGAGTCTGTGGAATTCTCTGCCTCAGAGGGTGGTGGAGGCAGGTTCTCTGGATGCTTTCAAGAGAGAGCTAGATAGGGCTCTTAAAAGTAGCAGAGTCAGGAGATATGAGGAGAAGGCAGGAACGGGGTACTGATTGGGGATGATCAGCCATGATCACATTGAATGGCGGTGCCGGCTCGAAGGGCCAAATGGCCTGCACCTATTGTCTATTGTATATAGGTAAGAAATCAGGTGTTGAAATAACCACCGGTAAGTCCTGGCCAGTAGCGCTGCTCCCAAATTCAAACTATAACCAATGGCAGGGGACTCCCAGCTAGCCCCCCCCCCCCCCCACCCATTTGGGAACAAAGTGCTATCAGCCACAGACTAGTGCGCAAATCAATACACACAGCGCTACAGATGGCGCGTAGTGATACACACAGCACTGGCGGTTTGGCGCGCAAAGGTTTAAACAGAGCGCTGTTAGCTTAACGCGTGGGAATTTAAACAAAGAGCTGTCCGCTGCACCACTATGGGGTGTAAATATAGCGCTACCGGCCACAGCGCTATGGGCTTAAACATAACGCTATTGGCTTTAAACATTGAGCAATGGCCACAGCGCTATGGGTCACAGACGGTTCAGGAAAATTCTCATCTAACAGCAGGTACGCAATTGTGGATTGTGGAGCACCTGACCCCTGGTCTTCCTGCGATTCACTCTGGTTCTCAAGGTCAGATTGGTCAGAGATGCTCATCAGTCAGTGGATCCAATGGGAAGATCATGACATCTCTCATATACTGGAAGGCTTTGACACTGCTGTCAAGCATCTTACATCCTTTTCCTTACCAATGGACTCAATAAGAGGCTTAATACAACACAAACAAGACAAGTATAGGGTCACACAATTGTGGAACGCGCTGCTGGGGGTGGTGGTTGCGGCAGATATAATAGTCGTATTTAAGAGACTTTTCCACAGGCACATGGTGCAGGGAATGGACGGATGTAGATTATCTGCAGGCGTGTAAGTGTTGTTCAGTATCATGTTCAGAGCAGACATCGTGGGCAGAAGGGCCTGTTCTTGTGCAGTAATGTTCAATGTTCTCACTCCAACTTTGATTGGAAAGATTCCTATTTTGCACCCATTCCTTAGAATTGCACCACTGATGTCCATGTAGAACAGTATCTGTAAAGAAATTGCAGAGGTTGTAAATGAAGCCCAGTCCATTATACAGAGCAGATGCCCACCATTGACTTCATCTGCATCACACTGCCTCGGAAAACCAGCCAATATGAGCAGAGTTGTCCACCCAGTCATTACTTCTTCTCCCTGCTCACATTGGGCAGGAAGCTCAGAAGCCTGAAAGCACGCACCACCAGACTGAAGAACAGCTTCTTCCTGTTTGTTATCAGACATCTAAACAGTCTAGATACCGTCCAATTCACCTCTACACATTGGACATTGGACTTTGTCCATGGAACAGATGCACTACAATGCAGAGAACTATTGTCTGCCTACATTATCTTCCCCTTTTCTCTATATATTTATGTTTAGTATCGTCTGATCTAATTGGACAGCATGTAAAACAAATCTTTTCATTGTTCCTCGGTACTTGTGAAAATAATAATAAACCTGAAATGTTTACATTTAAAATGACAGGTATCAAATAGGACATTCCCAAATTATCATCAATAACCTTGGCTGAGCTGCCAGAAGACTGGACAGTGGCTAATGTTGTTTCTCCAAGAAAGGTTGCATGGAAGAGCATTGGAACTAAAACCTAATATGAGTGGTAGGAAAGTTATTGAAGGGGATTCTGAGAGACAGGATCCACACACTTGGAAAAGCAAGGACTGATTGGGAATATTCAACATGGTTTTGTACATGGGATTCTGACTGAGTTTTTTTAAGAGGTGACCAAGAATATTGATGAGGGCAGTGCTGTAGATAATACCTACATGGGCCCTTGCAAGGCCTTTGGCAAGATACCACATAGTACGTTGGTCTGGAAGGTTAGGTCACATGCGATACAGGATGAGCTAGCCAATTGTATCGAAAATTAGCATGAAGGGAGGAGAAAGAGGATAATGGTAGAGGGTTGTCTTTCAGAATAGAAGCATGTAACAAGCAGTGTGTCATAGGGATTGGTGCTGGGGCTCCTGTTCATTTTAATGCAGATAACCCTCATTATAAAATTATTAAGTTCATGTCATAGGAGCTGAATTAGGCCATTTGGCCCATTAAATCTACTCACCCATTCAATCATGCCTGTTCTATCTTTCCCTCTCAACCCATTCTCCTGCATTCTCCCCATAACCCATGGCACAATTACTAATCAAAGAACTGTCAATATCCACCTTAAAAATAACCAATGACTTGGCCTCCGCAACCGTGCATGGCAATGAATTCCACTCTGTGGCAAAGAATTATAACGGACTGTAAAGGGAAATTGGTGCCCGTTATTGCCAATTGTACATTAGTCCTTCCAACCACCTAGTGGTCCCTCCGTAACACAACGAGTTGTTTTGAAATACAAAGTTTTTTTTAAAAGCAAAAAATGTATTTTAGTTACTGCTAAAAATACTAAAATTACTAAAGGCTGTAATATCATTGCACAAGTGACGATCAAGTGTTATCAATTTCTATGGCTTCCGACAGTGTAACTAGCAGCGTGTGTTCTTAAAGAGACAGTGATGTCTGATTACTCTGACACTCTGTCCCATATAACCAAAATCCATTATAAACAAAGTCTGTAATAATGAGGGTAGACTGCGTTAACAGATTGGAGATTAATTTAGGTGGCTTGATAGTACGTTTGCGGATGACACTAAAATTGGTGGTATAGTGGACTATGAAACCTATCAAAGATTACAACAGCTGGATCTTAGTCAAGTGTGTTAATGAGCAGAGGTATGAAAGATGGAGTCTAATCCAGATAAATGTGAGGTGTTACATTTTGATAAAACAAAGCAAGGCAGGACTTAAACATTAAATGGTAGAGCCCTGGGCAATGCTGTAGAACCAAGGGGCACAGGTGCATAGCTCCATGAAAGTGGCAACACAAATGAATAGGGTGGTGAAAAAGGCATTTGGCACACTTGCCTTTATCAGTCAGGGTATTGTGAAAGATTTGGGACGTCATGTTGCCCTGTACAAGATGTTGGCAAGACCACATTCGGACTGTACTCTGTACAGTTCTGGTTTGGTTTAGTTGCGTTTTAGAGATACAGTGCAGAAACAGGCCCATCGGCCCACCGAGTCTGCACTAACCAGTGATCCCTGCACATTAACACTATCCCACACACATTAGGGACAATTTACAATTATACCAATCCAATTAACCTACAAACCAGTACGTCTTTAGAGTGTGGAAGGAAACCGAAGATCTCAGAGAAAACCAATGCCGGTCACGGGGAGAACGTGCAAACTCCGTACAGACAGCACCCGTAGTCAGGATCGAACCAGGGCCCCTGGAGATGTAAGGCAGCAACTCTAACACTGCGCCACTCTATCTATCTATCTATCTATCTATCTATCTATCTACTTTTAAAACTCTGTGTGTGTGTGTCACATTCCATTTTGTTTTCAGATAAGATCTTCGCCCTTTGATTCCCTGGTCCGTCAAAACCAGACCCTCAAACGCCGCCATTTTTTCCATTTTGCTAGACATTACACTTTTACATTCACAAATGCACTCCTCATTACATTTAGACATTTTTACGTACACAATTTTTAATAAAATCCTTCCACCCCCCCAATTTTTCAAAATCTTAGAAAAATCAAACTGCTCTCACCCATAAAATGTTTGTGAACATTCCATCGTGTGATGTAACAAAGCCCAATGCTCACAGATGTCCAATCGGAATGAATCTCATTTACATCTGCCTTTGCCCCAGCTCCAGCCCCGCCCCCCTTCCCAGCAGCCTGTGTTGAAGCGCTTGATCACATGTATGGGAATAGAGAAAGAGGATTGGGGGTGATAGGGAGTGATGGACTGCCCCTACCCCTCCCCCTCCCTCTCTACCACCCCACTATTTCCCCTCTCTCCCCCCCACCCCTCTCCCCCTCCCTCCACACTCTTCCCCCTCCCTCCCCTACCCCATCTCCCTCCTCCCCTCCCTCCCCCTCCCTCCCCCACACCTCTTTCACCCTTCCCCACCCCTCTCTCCTCCCCCTCTCCATCTCCCCCTCCTCCTCCCACCCCCATCCCTCTCTCCCACACCCCCCTTCCCTCTCCCCCTCTCTCCCCTACCCCATATCCACCCTCCCCTCCCTCCCACCTCTCCCCCCCTCCCCTCTCTCCTCCCCTCCCCACAACTCTCTCCTCCTCCTCTCCATCTCCCTCTCCTCACCACTCTCCATCTCCCCCTCCCCCTCCCACCCCCATCCCTCTCTCCCCCACCCCTTTTTCCTACCCCTCTCTCCCACTTCCACCACTCCCCCTACCCCTCTTCCCCCTCCCTCCCCACTCCTCCACCTCTCCCCCTTCCCACACCCTTGTCCCATCCCACCTCTCTCCCTCCCCCTCCCCCTCCCTCCCTATCTCCCCCCACCCCTTTCCCCTACCCCTTTCTCCCTCTTCCACCCTCCCCCTCCCCCTGCCTCTCCCACTTCCACCACTCCCCCTACACCTCTCCCCCTCCCTCCCCACTCTTCCACTTCTCTCCCCCATCCCCCACCCCTCCCCATCTCCCTCCCCCACCCCTCTCTCTCCCCCTCCCTTCTCTCCCTCCCCCTCCCCACTCTTACCCCTCTCTCCACTCTCCCCCTCCCTCCACACTCTTCCCCCTCTCTCCCCTTCACCCTCTCCCTCCTCCCTCCTACCTCCTCCTCCCTCTCTCCCCTTCTCCCACCCCTCTCTCCCCCCTCCACCACCCCTCCTCCCCTTCCCCTCTCTCTCCCCCTCCATCTCCCTCTCTCCTCACCCCTCCCACCCCCTCCCCCACCATTCTTCACCCCCACCCCTCCCCTCTCTCTTGCGCCACTCCCTGCTACCCCACTCCTGCTCACTCCCCACTCTTCCCCTCCCTCCCCCTCCTCACCTCTCTCCCTCCCCTTTCTCTCTCTCTCCCCTTCCACTCTCTCCCCTTCCACTCTCTCCCCTTCCACTCTCTCCCCCTCCACTCTCTCCCCCTCCACTCTCCCCCCCTCCACTCTCTCTCCACCTCTCCCCTCTCCCCACCACCTCTCCGTTTCCTCCCCTCTTCTCCACCACCCCTCTCCTCTCACCCCCTCTTCCCCTCTCCCGTCCCCTTCCCCCACCCCTCTCTACCCCCCTCACCCCCTCCTCCTCCCACCCACTTGCCTCTCTCCCCCACCCCCTTCCCCCTACCCCTCTCTCCCATTTCCACCAATCTCCCCTACCCCTCTCCCCCTCCCTCCCCACTCTTCCACTTCTCTCTCCCTCCCCCACCCTCTCTCTCCCCCTCCCTTCCCATCTCCCCCACCCCTTTCCCCTACTCCTCTCTCCCTCTTCCACCAATCCTCCTTCCCCCTCTCTCTCTCCCACTTCCACCACTCTCCCCTTCACCTCTCACCCTTCCTCCCCACTTCCACTTCTCTCTCCCCCATCCCCCACCTCTCCCCATCTCCCTCCCCCACCCCTCTCTCCCCCCTCCCTTCCCTCTCCCTCCCCACTCTTCCCCCTCTCTCCACTCTCCCCCTCCCTCCACACTCTTCTCCCTCTCTCCCCTTTCCCTCCTCCCTCTCTCCTCCCCTCCCCCACCCCTCTCTTACCCCCTCCCTGAACCCACTCACACCCTTCCCCACCCCCCTCTCCCCCTCTTCATCTCCCTTTCTCCCCACCCCTCCCACTCCCTCTTCTCTCACCCTCCATTCTCTCTCCACCTCTCCCCTACCCCTCTTCCTCCCCCTCTCCTCCCCCCCTTTCCTCCCCTCTTCTCCCTAACCCCTTTCCTCTCACCTTCCTTCTCCTCTCCCCTCCCCTTCCCCCACCCCTCTCTACCCCCCCTCACCCACCCTCAGGGACATGCTGCCCCCCCCCGCCCCCTGCAACCGCACGTTGGGGTCTGAAATTGGGCCCCTACACATTTAATTGTCTAAATCTTTAACATATATTGTAAATAGCTGGGGTCCCAGCACTGAGCATTGTGGCACCACACTAGTCACTAACAATGGCTTTGCAAACTAGCTAACCTTATATATGTAAATGAAGAAACGTTAAAACTCAAAGATATTCATTTCAGTCTTCATCAACAATAAAATCAACAATTTTGCCAACTAGAGGGGAATATCAATGACATTGATTCATAACTTTGGCATGCTATGAAGTGCAGATCAGTACTTCAAAGTGTTCAACCACAGTGCATGCAACCATTCATCTTCCTATATTTTGCCATGAACGTTGACATGTTTTCCTTCCTAATTAGTCCAGCTCCTCCGATCTAATCTCTTTGTATCTGGGTTACGGAATTTACCTAACAAAATTTTAAACATGTTGATCAGATCACAACTCAACCTTCTGAAGTGTAATTGCACCAGGAGAGGAACAATAAAATTATTGATACAGGGTTACAGGCACAACGTTCGCTCGTGTGTCAGACGACGTATTGCTCGCTGCTGGCTTCTGTCGTCGTCCAACGTTGACAGAACTGGTCCCCCGACACCTTACAGAGTGCCGTCGTTTCAGGGAATGTGTCGTCAGTTCCGGGGATTGCCACGAGGAGGCTTGTGTCATGATCCACAGGCACATTGTGCAACAACAACAGAAGTAAATATGCGAAATATTATGAGTTATTCCATGTAAACCAGACAACGAGAGTGATAGTGCAGACCAAAGTACGCAGTGGAACCTCAGCACTACAAAATCCATTATGGATCGGTGCTGAGGTACGGTTGTGGTTAGGATTATGTCAGGTGGTTGAAGAGCCGGATGGTTCATGGAAAAATGTTGTTCTTGAACCTGGTGGTACAATTTGCCTTTAGTCTGAGCATTGCCACTGCCCCTGCCTCGGTTGTCGCTGGTTATCATGCATGACTCTATCTAAATATATCACTACCTCTTTGTGAATGACTTTAGTATGACACTGCTATGTTCCCATGTAAACAGGGGAGTGGATTAGTGAGCCATCTCTCCTTCACTGCCCTGCTCTGGGTATATTGCTGTTAGTTGCAATTAGTTTGATGGAATGCCAGCAGAATCTGTTGAGGGACAAGCAATTGCAAAGGGACATTTAAAATCATTTGCTAATTCTCTATATTTACAAACAGATGCTCAAGATCAGAAAATCGCGTCAAATTAAAACTAAGCAACAGGATGCGTTATCAAAAGATTTGTTTTTTAAAAACCATGGGCAAGTCACGGAAGGGCTTTCATAATGATGTCTAAGATAGACTTCCCAAACCATAATAATAACAACTAATTTCTGACCTGACTGAAGATACTTTCCCAATTCAAATAGGGAAACACACAAAGCCAGCAGACAATGCATATAATAAACCTTTGATGTTGTGTTCATCAGCCAGATGATCCAGCTTTTGGCATCACTAAGCAGTAGTGCATCAAGACATTGCCAGTGAAAACAGTA
Source organism: Raja brachyura (assembly GCA_963514005.1). The sequence continues at coordinate 17,087,387 of OY740809.1, forward strand.
GGGTAGGGATGGGTAATGTCAGGCTGTAGCCAACTAGAATACCCATTGCCTTTATGTTTACTGCCTTACTCTGCAGCTCATGGAAGGGTCCAGCAGTCTGTATGATTAAGCAGTAGCATAGCACGTAGCTACAGCCTTACAACTTTGGCTACTCAGGTTCAGCCCTGGCCTCTGGTACTGTCTGTCTGGTCGACATGTTATCCCTCTGATCCTTCATGGTCTTGTTTGAGCCGAGTAATAATGCAAACCTTGCAAAAACCTCCAGAAACAGACAAGAGAAAACATTAAATGTTCAAATCTGTACATGATACAATATTTATTCTTCTTACCAATTAAGCCCCAGGTCCTGTGGCAAACTGAGTTTTTGCTGATAAGTGTGTAGGAAGGAACTGCAGGTGTTGATTTAAACTAAAGATAGACACCAAAATCTGGTCAGACAGCATCTCTGGAGAAAAGGAGTCGGTGACGTTTCAGGTCGAGACCTTCTTCAGACTGATTCGGAACACATTCTGAAGAAGGGTCTCGACCCGAGACGTCACCTATTCTTTTTCTCCAGAGATGCTGTCTGACCCGCTGAGTTAGTCCAGCCTTTTGTGTCTATCTTTTTGCTGATGCCTTGGGATGTCAGGATTCAAATATTAATTAGACGCATTCTGATTCTTGCTGCTATCCAAGCATCTCCTGCTTGAACTCATTTATATCAGGGGAGTGATACAATTGGGGCAATGTTCCTCCCCACACACCATCTGTTCATTTGCCTTGTGATGGAATTTCCATTATATTAGTTACAGCCTGCCAAGTGTTTGCTTGAGTGAGGTGGCCTGAGGCACATATTGGAGCACGGGTCAGGAGAAGGGGATAAGAGCAAAGTTGACAGCAATGACACAATGAATGCATTGACATGTAGTGTCATGAATGACATGTATTGATTGCTTCATTTTATTTATACCTTTTATGAATAAATGTTACTTTTGACGTTTAAAATATTGACAAGGGGAGTGGAAGTGGATTGACTTTGCACCATTCATATAAATTCAATACAAATCCCAAGTTATTCTCCCCACTTTTCTACCACTCCAGATTTTACCCTCCGCAGAAGTTTGGGACAATTTAATGTAGCCAATTAATTTACCAACTCGCATGTCTTTGGAATGGGAGGGGGAAACCAGAGCACTGGGAGGAAACACAAATACTCACAAGGAAAACATGCAAACTCCACAAGGACAGCACCAGACATCAGAATGAACAAAATAAACCAAAGCCACAAGAGAGCAGCTCCATGAGCTACAGCTTTGTGGCACAGTGACGCAGCAGTAGAGGGGCTGCCTTACAGCGCCAGAGTCCAGGGTTTGTTCCTGACCTCGGGTGCTGTCTGTGTGGAGTTTGCTTGTTCTGCCTGTGACCACCTGGGTTTTCTCTGGGTGCTCTGGTTTCCTCCCACATCCCAAAGACGTGCAGGTTTGCACTTTAATTAGCTTCTGTAAATTGTCCCTCGTGTGTAAGATAGTGTTGGTGTACGGGGTGATCGTTGGATGGCACAGACAGCATGATGGAACACTATTAACCTTGCTGACTAGCGTTAAAAGATTTAAGTATGGTAACCCTAATGCAACATTATTAATATAGTTGAAAATGTGCTAGGCACAAAAATATGAAAATAAAATAAGGGTCTCATCTGGAGTTCCCAAAGTCGATCCCCTGCAAGAGGCCGGCAGCTCCTCGATGTTAGGCCGCAGCGCGGACGGAGACACGATACGGAAAAAAAATCGCAAACTCCATCGAAAAAAGGTTTCCACACCACACACATAATACAAAGCTAAAGATACACTAAAACATACATTTAACAACAGACTAAAAACAACAAAAGAAGAAAAAGACAAGACAGACCGTTGGCGAGGCTGCCATCGTCCGGTGCCGTCAGTGAGTTAGTTACAAATGAATACAAAGTCAGTTGAAAAACCTATACACTTGGGCTACCTCTGGGACCACAGGACTCTAAAGTGATCAGCTCCCACTAAAGCTTAATCGGGACAATCCACTATGATATTTTTGGATATTGACCTCTCACACTGCTTTTTTTTAATGTTTTTCCATCTACATCTGTTCCCACATTTTCACTCATACCATCAAAAATCTCAGGCTTTGGTAAGTCCAGAAATAGGCTGCTATTTTTGTGTCTTGTAGTACAGTGTTGTGTTTCCTTAAGTTTAAGCAGCATTTAAACTTCAGGGAGACAGACTTAATAAGCTATGGGAATCTGTTTATCTGAATGAAAAAGGATTAATGATGCATATTCTCCCAGTTTCTAAACACTAATTCTCCTTCCCATTCCCACACAGACCTTTCTGTCCTAGGTCTCCTCCATTGTCAAGGTGAGGCTAAACACAAATTGGAGGAACAGCATCTCATATTTCGCTTGGGAAGCTTACAGCCCAGTGGTATGAATATTGATGTCTCTTACTTCAGGTAACCCCAGCATTCCCACTCTCTCTCTCGTTCCCTCTCCCACCCAAGTCGCATTAGCTTCTCGTTTTCAGCCAACAAGCAGCTAATGGCCTGTTTCCTTTAACATCGTTACGTTTTTCCATATCTTTTATTCATCGTTCTTTATCTTTCTACCTCATCATCTATATTTCTCATTTCCCTTATCCCTAACCAGCCTCAAGAAGGTTCTCGACCCAAAACGTCACCCATTCCATCTCTCCAGAAATGCTGCCTGTCCCACTGAGTTCCTACAGTTTTTTGTGTCTAATATCCATGAGGGTTTAGGACTGTATTATTCTGCATAATTTACCTTAATCTAAAATGCAGTGAACCATTCATGAATAAATTGACATTTTACCTGTTGAGATAAATGAGGAAAGCCAAGGGAGGGAAAGAAGTATTTGATCCATTCTCCAGATGCCCCATAGTGTAAACCTTTTCATACACCTGCTGCTGAATCCATATCTCCTACTCATCTGGAATTTCTCTGGTGCACACGGTAAACAAACATTTTTTCCTCTTCTTCAATCTTGGAAGCAAATCCTCAAGGTGTCTTTCAATGTCCCAAGTTAAACAGAAGGCTGCCCTGTGAATGGAGAGGCCTTCTCTGTTCCCAACATCCTCACCTGCACCATCCCTTAGGGAAGGACAGGTTGTCAGCTGAGAAAGAAGTCCTTCACCAACAAAGAATGCTGGACTTGAAATGGAAGGATTACGAGATCCATGTGGATCAAAAATCTGCAGAGGCTGAAAATCTAAAATAAAAGAACAAAATAGTGGGAGGACCTAGGGAGATAGATGGAATGAGAAATAGTTAGTGCTTCAGTACAAAGATAATTCTAATAAAGGGTTCTTGACCTGAAGTGTTAACTCGCTTTCTCTTTCCACAGATGCAGCCTGAACTGTTGAATATGAGACCCATTCCTTTTTCTTTGCAGTTGTATCATGGAACTGGAAAGCTATCGTGAGAAAAATAGACAGCAATGTTTTTAATGGTGGTCATTTCCTTCCTGTCGATGGGAGCAGTCAGCTTTGCCAGACTATACGTCCCGACTGAACTGCATCTCCCACTTACAACAATATTACGGAAGCACATAAGATTGCAGTATTTCTTTTGATCAGCAATGACGATGAGGGGGGTTTCCCTTTAAATACTTCAACTCTGAGGAACTTTGTTAGTGGAACATTGCATCTCTGCAGGACGGGTGTCAGGTTACGCAGTTTCGTCGCTATCTCCCTCTCAAAAGTTTACTGTTGGTAAGTGACTGAACTCTCCTGCCTGCTAAATTAATGAAAGATGGATGAAGTTTTCAACAAAAGAAAACACTTGTAACTCAATCTGGGGGAGACTCCTCAAAAGAGGGATTGGATAATGTATCTTCACAGAGTTTAACATTTCAAATACTTTTTTTAACTTTCAAAAGCTGATTTTCCACTGTACAGAAAATATTTAAGGGCGAATACAATGCCAGTTATTTATATCTAAATAACAGGAAGAGATAAAGTAGAAACTCCAAAGCTGTACTTATCCAATTGTTTTGCTTGCTGAGGTATTTAATAAATTGTTTTAACATTTGTTATCATTGTGAGTGGCTGAAATTGTTAGTTAGGATTTTCTTCCTTTTTCTTTTAATTTTTGGGACTGAATGTAAGCAACACATGCATTTAGATTATCAGACCCCAAGACCTCTGAGAGTCTCAGAGTATCTCTGATGTATTTGTTAATCATTTCAAGTGTAGGTTCTTTGGAAGATATCAGCACTTGCTGGTGGTCACTGAAAATGGTTTATCACGGGAGGGGGGGGAAGGTGGGATTCCTTGGGAGATGATAGTTTCTGTCAGAAAGATTTCCTTTCTGCCTAGATCTCACCCGTGCCTCGCAATGAATGTTAACGGACACAGCAACAAGTAGATTATAAATCATAGATATTTTCAACAGTCATCTGTTGTCAGATATGATCAGGTGTTATCTTAGCAATTACTGTAGCAAAGACATTTTTAAACCAATGTCATGTGCATTCGTGAACAAGTAAGGCGTAGTTTATGCTGTTAATGGGGAAAAAAGAGCAGTCATAGATTGTATGTAAACATAAAAAGTATCAAAAGTAAATGAGAAAAATTGACAAAGAACAAAGTTCACGTTGCTATGACCAGCTATCAACTGCCTGACAGTGGGTGGAATAAGATTCAATTATATCTTCCTAACGAGAATTGTAAGGATATTTTAGTTGGAACGAATGATAAGGCTATGGAGAAAGAGCAAATATCTGGATTCATTTTATATCCCTTTGCAAGAACTGACGGGCTATCACAAGCAGACTAGCCTTCTTCTATTTGTAACATTTTGTAATTCTACAATAGCAACCTAATTGCATTCCAGTGCTGACAGATTCATCTGCTTATCAATCGCGCATTCACACAATTTACATTCAAAATTATTTGAAACATCCGAGCTCTGTCTTCCTTCTCGTAAGAGAAACAAGTGCTTTGTAAAACCTTAGAAACCAGTCGAATTAAAGAAACGCAAGAAAATGGAAATGAATCCCAGGTGAAGGGGGTCCATGGCACTGAAGTATTACCGGCCGTGGGAAAACCACTCCACAGCAAGGAAAGGCAACAGAGACCTAAGGTTGATTCAAGAGCAGGGGTTCCGTATCTCATTCTCCAACTCATGATCATATTCATTTTTTTAAGTTCCAGCAGTACCTGTTTTACGATGAATTCAAAGGTAGGTACAACACTGTTTGATGTAAATGTAATAGCTTGATGCAGATGATCAATTCTCATAAACTAACATATTGTTTTTCAGGAGATACAAATATGTTTTATCTTGGATCCTCATGCCAAATGCCGTTTTTTTGTTTTAAGTATCTTTCCATTAGAAAAGCTTGCAAGTGAGGTGAAGTATTGGAGTCACTTGCCATAGGTATTCGCAAAATGTATCCTGCTTCATATTTTGAACGTGTTCTGAACGTATCCCATTTAAAGATTTAGTTACATGTGCTGATAGTTCTGCCATAAGATATGTTTCCATAACCTAAATTGGATATTATGGGAGTAACGAATTAAGGAACACTATCTGGATTACAGAGGCGGTTTCAATCTAGAATGAGGAAACCACTTAAAAGTTACTTTAGAAATTGACAACCAGATAAAAAGCTGTCTTGGGAAAATACAGTTCAGGGGAAAATAATGTTTCCATGTAACCTTCCCACAGTAATTACAGTAGCCACCACCATTGTCACTTAAGAATGCAGCTGCTACTTTAGCCATGGGTGGGCATTCAAATTGGTAAGCTAAGATTCTATAGACACTTGTGCAAAGATATCCTGTTAAACAATGTGATATGCAACCGTCAGTATTTTTAGTTTGCCGTTCAGGGCGGCGTAGAGTCGCAGTGATAGTGTTGCTGCTTTACAACGCCAGAGACCCGGGTTCAATCCTCACTACCGGTGCTGTCTGCACAGAGTTTGTACATTCTCCCTGTGACTGTGTGTGTTTTTTCTGGGTGCTCCAGTTTCATCCCACATTCCAAGGACGAGCAGGTTTGCAGGTTAATTGGCTTCGGTAAGTTGTAAAATTGTCCCTAGTGCGTAGGATAGTGTTAGTGTGATGAAATAGTATATGGACCAAACGCGGGCAGCTGGGATATGTTGGCCAGTGTGGGCAAGTTGCAGCAAAGGGCTTGTTTCCATGCTATATCATTCTATGACTCAACAAGCACTAGTAGCCTTTATGTTCCTGCTTATCACCTTCACCCCCCCCCCCCCCCTCCACTCCCCTCCCCTAGCTTCTTTAGCCTTTTTTTCCTTTAGTCTGCCCTCATCTATCTCCCACCCGCTTCCGTCCACCAACTCCATCCCATCCGTCCTCTCCCCTACCTGGCTCCATTTACCCATCATCCTTCACCCCTCGTCAGTCCACCAATCACCCACTGGTCCGTCTCACCCCTCGCCCGCACCTCGTGCTATTGGCCGACTTCCCTCTCTAATCGTAGTCCTGCTGCAAGTTTACAACATGAAACATCGACAATTATTCTCCCCCCACAGATGCTGCTCGGTCCCGCTTAGCTCCTCCAGCAAGTTGTTTATTAATAATTATCGATTGAAGAATTTCGAACGCTGTCCCAGTTGTTCAAACCAATATAAATAAGTAGTGACAAGAGTGCTCAAAAACCAAACAAAAAAAATGCAAGTTTAATCTGAAATATCTTTACACCAACAAAGAATTACTTTTTTTTCTGATTGACAGGAAAAAGACCCAAGAAAATGGGAGACTGGAGTTTTTTGGAAAAACTCCTTGATGAAGTTCAGGAACATTCGACTGTGATTGGCAAAATCTGGCTCACCGTCCTCTTCATCTTTCGGATTCTGATCCTGGGCACGGCCGCAGAATATGTCTGGGGTGATGAGCAGTCGGATTTTAACTGCAACACGGGACAGCCGGGTTGCGAGAATGTCTGCTACGACAAAGCCTTTCCGATCTCACACGTCCGCTACTGGGTGCTGCAGATCCTCTTCGTGTCAACGCCTACGCTCATCTACTTGGGCCATGTCCTGCACATATCAAGGAAAGAAGAGAAATTCAAGCAAAGAGAAGAGGCGTTGAGGTCCCAGCCGAGCAAGGACAGCCAAACTGAACTCCTTGTCAAAGAGATTGCAATAAAAAAGCAGAAGTATGGCATTGATGACTCGGGGAAAATCAAAATTAAGGGAGCACTAATGCTCACCTACACACTAAGTATTATCTGCAAGATGATATTTGAACTGAGCTTTTCCTTTGGCCAGTGGTACTTATATGGCTTTACAATGCCAGCTATTTATGTCTGCCAAAGAATACCCTGCCCACACAAAGTGGATTGTTTCATATCTCGGCCTACGGAAAAGTCTATTTTCATTTTATTTATGTTTGCAGTATCTCTGATATCACTCGTGCTAAACCTTCTAGAAATATTCCAGCTCGTCGGCAAGTGTATTATCAAAAACATTCAGGCCAAGCCCCACAAGCGGATCTATCTAAAACCCTCTGACTTTCCAGGGACTCCCTATATGGAAAAGGAATCGTTGCCAATGGAGTACATGTACACAACTGTGGAAGGGGCCCACGGACATTACCAAAGCTGCAACAAGTCCTCTTCTGAACAGAACTGGACGAACTACACTACAGAACAGAGACTGGCAGACCACATGGTCAATCCTGTGCCTTATAACCTCTTGAAGAATGTCCCTGAAATGATAGACCAAGCCTCAATACAAAGGCCAAGACCTGTGAGTCCAGCCAGCAGTCAAAGCAGTAGAAGACGGCAAGATGATGTTGCAATCTGATTTGGGTGAACGTTACTTTTTGAATGACGGATATTTAAGAATGGTTATGTTATACAAGTCTTTTTCAAGACTTTTAGTTATAAGCGATGGGCAAAATTGAACAAGGAGGTCTACATCCAATGTGAACTTTAACGCATGGAATCATTTAGGTACAGTGCTGTGAAGAATGCAACTGTTAAATTGAAGATAAAGCGCGTGTTTCATATTAAATCAATGAATGGAGCTTTTATTACACGTAATTTATATCCAACTTACTGTATCTCGCAGATGATCTGGGGAGAAAATGTATTCTTGGACTAAGTGCAGCAAAAATGAATTTTGGTTTTGAACTATTCACACAGAGCTATTCACACGATCCCATGGGCTTTATTTAATTATATGTCTAACCAATAAGCATTCCTGTACAGCATGCCAGCAATCTTTAAGGAATGTTTTGTCAAGGAATGTTGATGTCTTATTTATTTGTTTTACCAATCTTTGACTCCCATTTTGAAAATATCTTTCTCGACCTTCTGCTTGGGTATCTCTCTTGTGACATTTCCGAATTGAGATGCTGGGGTGTGTGAGACACACTGCTAACACACCTTTGTCAATGCTGGAAGGCATACAGGAATGCATTTGGGTGAGTTGGGCTTCAAACTCCAATTGGTATCATTTTCACCCTCACCTTCCCTTGCCACTCCATTTTGTCACTCACAAAGTATTGACAGCCAAGTGCCCTTCACTCAGTTCAAGGGACAATCTTGCATTCACCATGAATCAATAAAAAACAAGAGACAGTTAATGACATAAATACAGCAAGCTTGGTACGAATAGATTTATTTATTAGCGCTGGTAGAATAAAGAATGTTCTGGTGTTAGCGACACAGTATTACATGTCATCCCACATACAGTCTGTCAAGCCACAAGTGAGATTTCATCCATTGACAATGAGAACATTTTGAGCTATAACTAAGATCTGAGAGGAATCAGCAATAAATATTGCAGCCTAAACACCATAGATACAATTCTTGATGTGTGCAAAGGAGATTTTGAGGAATTTTGCCTGCTTGTCGAACACATACTGGTGACATTTTATTGGTGCCGTTGCTAGATCCATGTCCCTGCAGGCTCCAAACTTGTGCAGGATTGTGAACACTATTTTTTTCATTAAGAACCCATTCTTCTGAAAGCTTTTTGATTATTGAATGTGTCCATTGTACAGTATCGTAATTGAATATTCTTCAGCAGGGAATGACATCTTAAAGTACTGTACATAGAATTAATTGGCTATGATTTTACACTCTCAAGTAATAAATGAGATATATTGAAGTCGGAGATGCAGACTCTTCATTTAAGAGAAAATGGGAATATATTGCAAAATAAATGAATAGTTTTGTGGTAATTTCAAAATGCAACAAAAAAATCTGCCCCGGGCCTCAAATCCTCAAACCCTCTGCCACAATTTTATGTATTATTTACCAATTTATGAATATGATTATTGTTCCTAATCCTCAATGCTTGTGCAAAAATAGGTGCTCTTCCTCCTTTATGTATTGTGCCACTTAAAGCAAAATGCTTCATTTGCTCTTCCACCTCTCCTTTTACATCAAAACTTTACATTTCTCACTTTCTCATGCCTTCACTTCCTCCTTCCACTTGCTGAATTTGTACCTTAAAGTGTGGGGTATCTGTCACCAAGTTACTTCAACTATGCTCAGCACAGTGGCCTTTCATACGAGTTTCTCTATATTTATAAACTTTTACTAAATACCAAGAGGTTCTCCATTTTGTAAATCAAAACTGTGACCCCACATAGCACGGAATAGAACTGAGAAACATAAATTAATGCACATTTTAAAATAAAGTTACAACAATTTATTTGGACATTGATTGGTTGTGCATCTTTTATTAAGGCCTCAGGTGGGGCCTACAGTTAAAATATATCACTATACACAGAATAATTGCCTTTATTTCAGCAAATCGTTCTTCATGTCACCTAATGCCAAGATATTCAGCAAAAGAATGAAAGAAAAATTGACAGAGATGCAAGATATCAATGTCTGTGTGAAAACTGGTTCATATGTGGTGACTATTACAGATCACCTAGAAATTAAAAAAGGCAGATCTGAGATGAAATATTATATCCTGAAGTTACTTTCTTTGTACTTTTGGCACAATTGCAGCCATTTTACTACATTTTGAATGGGGGAAACCCTTGACTATCAATTCTGTAATTAATATTTTGATTAAATACCATATTAGTTGAAGTATTATGTAGAATTTGATTGCGTTTTAATTCTTGATGTTCTTTGAACTGCTGACCAAAAATAAAACTTAAGCAATTATGTTATTTTGTGGAATTTGCTTTGTTAATTCATCCAACCAATGCTTTAAACACCTACTTTTCCCATTGTCTACCTCATAACAGAACAGCTGGCCTTCTGATTGTGTATCAGTTGCCCAGAAGAGTGTAGGAAGGGACTGCAGATGCTGGTTTACACCGAAGATAGACACAAAATGCTGAAGTAACTCAGCAGGACTGGCAGCATCTCTGGAGAGAAGGAATGGGCGACAGTTCGGGTCGAGACCCTTCTTCAGTCCCGACCCGAAACGTCACCCATTCCGTCTCTCCAGATATGCTGCGCGTCCCTCTGAATTAGTCGAGCATATTGTGTCTACTCCCAGAAGAGTGTTGGAGATTGGTGGTGTGATGTGATCTCAGTTATACAGTTGAGCTGTTACTGTAGTAACCTGCCTGACACAGATGCCTTCATTTTGAGACCAGCAGAACAAAATCACTCAGTTTAATTTAGTTTAAAGATACAGCACGGAAACAAATCCACGCTGACTAATGTGCGATCCCCACACATTAACACTGTCCTACAGCTTACGGACAATTTACAATTTTACCAAGCCAATTAATCTACAAACCTGTACACCTTCCTTTCTGCTGACTGCAAAATCACGCATGAAATGAGTTTGTACCAATCTCAAATCAATTTAGGTCATAAGGAATAGGAGTAGAATTAGGCCATTCGGCCCATCAAGTCTACTCTACCATTCAATCACGGCTGATGTATCTCTCCCTCCTAACCCCATTCCTAATTCTAATTGCATAGGATTTAGCCATGTTAGCTAGATGGATATTGGTTACAGAACTTCCCACACTAGCTCATTATCTAGTTAACTAGATTATCATCGATGGTTAAATCAATACTTTTCCACTTTTTGGCAGCTCTGCTCATAAAATTACATTTAAATTACTTTTTATTCAATCTATTTGAATGGTACCTGAGTTTTTGGCATTATCAAGCAACCCAACATAATCTTGCCATTGTGACTTAACTATTTTTGAGATCTTCATGTGCATAAATCAGCAACCATATTTCCGTCATTGTAAAATCACTTTCCTCAAAAATTCACCCACCATTTCCGGACATCCTGAGATTGTGAGATACATTTATATTCATGGAAGTTCATTTTCTTTCATTCATTGTTCACAGAACAATTACATTTTTATATTAAGAAAACGTTCCTGGCTAGAATTAATCTTTTATGAGTATTAAATAACTCAGTGCAGTTGGAGGTCATTTTATAAATCATCTTTATCAGGGCTAATCACAGGGTAGATCCTCTATTAAATCTTGAGTCACAGAGTTTGGAACCAATCCATTCTGCCCACCATGTCGAGACCAACCAGTGTGCACCCAGTTAATTCTTTAAAAAACAAATTACTTCTTTTGTTTTCATTGTGATACAGCTTGCACTCATCGGCCTAATGTTTATTTTGGCCCCATCACTTGTTCAGTTGATGTCAAGCAAGAACCATTCCCCTGTAATAGTGGGCCCCTCTTGGTCATGCCTAACCATGGGTGATGCATCCTGGTCGGATGCAAGCCTGGGCGATGTCATATGGAGGACAGGTTGTTGCCCATGCAGCACGTCCCCCCTCTCCACGTCGCTGATCAATCCAAAGGAACAGCAGGGCCGTTACAGTTTGGCACCAGCGCCATCGCAGGAGCTGCCAGAGCGAGGTTGTAGACAACGACGAACTGCCTTAGGGGCTCCGACTCCGGATTTTCTTGAGGTTTACTCCTGGAGCCTTTTCCATGACTGGATACGGCCACAAGGCAGTGGAGGTTTTCAATCAGAGTTTTCCCTCTCCTAGATGGACTGCCTTCCCAGGCTGACGAGCACCATCTGCCCGAGACTCGTGGGGGTGGGAGCGTCTACCTTCCGTGCAGTTCTATAGCACCTGCCCATTCCCCTGTACTATGCTGTTAAAACTAAGGAAATTTCGCAAACAATATTTATACTGTACTGTGTAGGAAGGAACAGCAAATGCTGGTTTAAACCGAAGATAGATATAAAAAGCTGGAGTAACTCAGCGGGGCTGGCCATTCTTCAGACTCGACCCGAAAGTCACCCATTCTTTCTCTCCAAAGATGCTGCCTGTCCCTTTAAACTTGACTCCAATTTTCCAAAATAGTTGCATTCCACAGTTTTCTTTCCGAGGCAAATTTAATCAAGTTACTTTGAGTTTCAAAATTCAATGATGCTGCCACCCAACAATAACTCCTGCATCACATCCCTAACGAGTATCACGCTGTGTTCTACCTCCAAACCAACATTCTGTTCACTCCAAAATATTAACCTAAAATCTACAAACTTTGAGTTAAGCAAATACTATCTGAAGGTTGAAAAACACAGTCATCTAGGATAATATTTCTTCAGAAGACGTCAGATGTTTGGTCATTCTAGTGTCATAGTCACCCAGCGTAGAAGGCTCTTTGGCCCAACTAGCCCACACCGATAAACATGTCCCATCTCTACAATACCCACCTGCCTGTGTTTGGTCTATATTCCTCTAAACCTATCCTATCCATGTACCTGTCTAAATGTTTCTTAAACGTTGCAATAGTACATGCTATCTCCTCCAGCATCTCGTTCCATACACCCACCACCCTTTGTGTAAATAAGTTAGCCCTCAGGTTCCTATTAAATCTTTCCCCCCTCAACTTAAACCTACGTCCCTTGGTTCTCGATTCCCCTACTCTGGGCGAGAGACTGTATGTTTAACCAATCTATTCTTCTCATGATTTTGTACACCTCTGTAAGATCACTCCTCATCCTCCTGCACTCCAAGGATTAAAGTCCTCTCCTGCTCAACCTCTCCCTATAGCTCAGGCCTTTGGGTCCTCCAAACATCCTCGTAAACTGAATACAATACTCTAAATGTACCCTTACCAACGTCTTATATAATTGCGACATGACCTCCCAACTTCAATATTCTCTATGTTGACTGATGTTGACTACTATCTTGTTAGAATTTTGACATTCCCAAGTATATTCCCATTAAGCAATGGCACTGGTGTTTAAGGCACTGAAGTCCAATGAATCAATAAATTGCTGACAGCTGCTATTTATTCTTTAAGTGCTAATGGGTGTTTCCAAACCAATGGATGAAATATCAGATAGCCCGTGTTGCAGTTGCCCATAACTTTTCTATCATGCTTCATCTAAGTGATCCTTTATTGAACTATGGAATAGAATCATAGATCCACTACTGCATAGAAGGAGACCATTTGGCCCATTAAACCCATGTTTAGTTGTAGTTTAGTGATACAGCATGGAAACAGGACCTTCAGCCCACCAAGTCTGCACTGACCAGCAACCCCCGCATATTAACACTACCCTACACATACTGGGAACAATTTTACATTTACACCAAGCCAATTAACTGTACGTCTTTGGAGTGTGGGAGGAAACCAAAGATCTCAGAGAAAACCCACGCAGGTCATGGGCAGGACATACAAACTCCATACAGACAGCACCCGTAGTCAGGACAAGATCGAACCAGGGTTTCTACAGCTACACCATCATGCCGTCCTATGCTAGTACCATTTTCTACATCTTTCTCCTTAGTTCAGCATTCTTTCCTTCCTCAAAGATCTATAGAATTCTCATTACAAAGCAATGTTGAATCCTCTTCCATTAACTACTCAGGCAGTCAGAAATCCCCAAGCACCAAGGAGGAACATCTCCCAATTGTAATTAAGCCGTGCTATGATGCAATTAAGTTTACAAGTTTAAAAACATCTTTGTAAACATTTATTTCCCCCTGAAGATAGCATTCCTTTGACAATGAGGTGAAAAATAGGAACGATTCCAACAGCATTTCATTTGGTTCTAATATTTACTGAACTCCTAAACTAAAATGCGGTTCAGTGGAGTGGTAGCGCTGCCTTGGCGGCTGCAGTCCGTCTGTTTTTTCTTTTTTTGTTGTTTTCTTGTCCTGTTTTAGCATGTTAATTTGAGTTATTATGTTGTGTATGTGTGTGGGAGGGGTGGGAGAAAGGTTTTAGTCTCTTCCTTCGGGGGGACGCGACTTTTCTTGTCGTTTCCCCCGTCTCCGTCTGCACTGAGGCCCAATGGCGGAGCTGGCAGCCTCCGACCGACTGCGACCGACCTCGAGGCTCCGGAGGCAGAGCCAGCCAGGACGGATCAGCGCGAAGTTGGCCGACTTCGGGGCTGTGGCGGGTTCAGGCATTCCGGCGTTCCGGTGGCGCGACTCGGACCTGTGGCGGCTTTCCGGTGGTGGTGGCGGCGGCAGCGACTTCGGAGGTTCGGCCGCGGGCCCAGTGGACGACATCGTCGGGAGCTTGCAGGTCACGGGTTGGTGACCTGTTTTTCCGGAGCTCCCGCGGCAACAGCTGCGTCCGCTGGACTGGGGGGGCGGCAGCTTCGGCAGCTTCGACTGCCCGGGCCGTGGAGTTGAACCAGCCTGTTCCCGGAGCACAGTTCAGCTGCGGGACTTACTTACATACATCATCCGGTGGGGTCACAACATCGGAGGCCTGGATCGCCTCAGCGCAGAGAAAGAGGAAGAACAAGGGAAGAGACAAAGAGTTATTTTGCCTTCCATCACAGTGAGGAGGTGTCTGATGAACTCACTGTGGTGGATGTTAACTTTGTGTTCACTGTGTGTTTTGTTATTTTATTATATGTATGATTGCAAGGCAACAAAATTTCATTCAGACCGAAAGGAGAAGTTTAACAACACAAACGGCAAATAAAGAGAGTTCAGGTCAACCGTAGTTTCTTCATTTTAAAGTGAAAACAGTAACAATGTAGTCGGTTCGCTGGTACAGAATGCAAAATTAATGCATGCCGAAAGTTGGTGAAACCTACAGGAATTTAAATTGCTATTGTCACAATTAAATTAATTGTCCTTAGATCAGAGTCTCCAAGGCCTTGATTCTCCTCTGAATTCCTCCTTACAATCAACATTTTTTGTTTTGAGCCCACGACCCTCTCTTCCATCTTACCCTGATTACGTGCCCCAAAGGCTCTCCTCTTTCACCTTCTGCTCATCAACACTTGGCTCCATCACCCACTACTTCTGAACTCTCTGCTCCCCCATCCTCATCTGTTCCGTCATGAAGAGGACATTCATTCATCATCACAAATCTCACCTCTGAATTCCTCATCCTAAATCCCACTCATTTCCTTCATTACACCAATCTTTGAAAGTCCTTGCCCTATAGCCCTTCCCCAATTTTCCCAGCCCTGTAATCATGGGAAATCACCTCACATTAAAGCAAATATATTTTTTTACAAAAATAATCAAGCCAGTGTTTTTATGGGATTTATGTAAGTTTGTACTAAGTTCTATCTAGTCTTAGATGGAAGGCTAGATGGTTCCATCTAGGCAGGGTTTCAGAGATGGAAGGTTAGGAAAGCACTCTAGCTGATGCTGAAGTTCAGTTGTCTGATAACAGCTGGGAAGAACCTGTTCCTGAATCTGGAGTATGCATTTTCAAACTTCAAGGTTCAAGGTTTCAAGGTCAGTTTAATGTCACATGTCAATTAAGGTACAGTGAAATTTGAATTACATACAGCCATACAAAAAAAAAAGCAACAAGACACACAACGACATAAAAGTTAAAATAAGCATCCACCACAGCGGATTCCCCACGGTCCTCACTGTGAACGAAGGCAATAAAGTCTAATCTTCCTCTTTATCTGTATCTCTCTGGATGTGAAAGGGGAGATGAAGGAGTGACCGGGGTGAAACTGGTCCTTGATTATGCTGGCTGCCTTGCCGATGCAGCATGAAGGGTAGATGCCCTCAATGGAAGGGAGGTTGGTTTGCGTGATGGTCCGAGCATTGTCCACAACTCTTTCTTGCGGCCTTGAATGGATCTGTTCCCAAACCATGCTGTGATGCATGCTGATAAAATGCTCTCTATGGCGCATCTGTAGAAGTTGGTAACATGCCAAACATCCGAAGCCTTCTTAAGGAGTAGGCATTGGTGTGCTTTCTTGGTCAGAGCTTCAATGTGGCTGATCCAGGACAAATTGATGGCAATATTTATTCTTAGAAACTTGAAGCTTTCGACCATGTCTACTTTAGCACCATCAATGTAGACTAGGGTGTGTGTTCTTTTTCGCTTCCTGAAGTTGATCACATATTTCTTTGTCTTGCAGACATTGAGGGAGAGGTTGGTGTCTTGGCACCAAATTACAAGATTCTCAATTTCCTTTCTGTAATCCGTTGCAACTCACTAAACAAAATCATATCAATGAGCAGTAAAATAATTGGATTGGAGCAGGAACTACTGATCAGTATTTACAATAGAAGGACTAAACAAAAAGCAACACAAATAGCCTCAGACACCACTCACTCACTCACTGCACGGCCAATACAGTCTTCTGCCCTCAGGCCAGAGATACAGGTCACTCACATTCAGGGCTAAGAGAGCCATGTCGAGTTTCATGCCTACATCCATTAGACTCATGGCCTATTTATTTATTAATTTATCTATATTTACATTTTTAACATTCTTTTAATGTTTTTATTGCCTATTCTTCATGTATTGTGATTTGCAAGTTTTACCTACTGACCACTGTTGGACTGCTGGTATGTGATGTGTGAGGTATATTGTGTTGTGTTGCTGGGTATGTGAACTGTACACACACCGATGTTCTGCACAAATGAAGTTCCTAACGGATAAATAAAATTCATTGAATTGAATAGTAACAGTGAATTCAGGAAAAAAAGAATTTGTTCCCATTCATGAATTTGAATGGCTGTTTACTTAATTCATCACTAAACAAAGGTTAATGTGTTAATTCTACATACATCCCTATAATATTCTACATTATATATATAATATTCTACATACATCCCTATAAGGAATCTTGTTATCTGAGAAGTTACGTGGACGATTTAATCTGGCGAAGCCTCCATTCTGGGTATCATGGCTGAATCATGCTCGACCAATGCTAGCATTTTGTTCTTCATCTTTCTTTAAAATATGTAAAAATATATTTAATTACCTCAGAGTTTCCTACAATGCTTTTAAGCGAAGAATACACTTTATAATTTTATCGATGTTTTAATATTCGGGAATTCAATAGAATGATTTGCACAACCTGGTCCCCCACACAAAAAGTGGTGCATGACCTAATGTGTAGGAAGGAACTGCAGATGCATGTTTAAACCGAAGATAGACACAAAACGCTGGAGTAACTCAGTGGGTCGGACAGCATCTCTGGAGAAAAGGGATAGGTAATGTTTCAGGTCGTTTCGGGTCTGAAGAAGGGTCTCGACCCAAAACGTCACCTATCCCTTTTCTCCAGAGATGCTGTCTGACCCGCTGAATTACTCCAGCTTTTTGTGTCTATGTGGGACCTGATAAAAGGTTTTAGTGATGTGGGGCAAATATGGGCCAGGACACCTCTGAGAATCCAATCTAGTTCAAATAGTATATCTTTCAGACCCCGTCAGAAAAGGGGGGCATTGGTGCCAATGAACCAGTCCCTCAGCAATACATTGACAAAACCCTTTGGGTTCCACCTGGCTGAGGTGAAACTTTATGATACAACAATAGCCAAATAAGCTCATCAACTTTCCACAGAAGGTATATGGTGTAAACTATTCAAAAGCTGAACATCAAGGTAACAACATTCCATCTGCCTTCTGTGTGATGCTTTCTACAGTATTATTCTGTTTTCATCTCCAGGAAAAATATTGCCATTGGCATAATACACCTTTGTTCCAAGTAACTGCATTGTCAGCAATTATACAAACTGTAAAATTACAAGAAATACAAAAAGTGAAATTAATGTCCCCCAAACTGTATCAACTTGACACTTGGTTTGTTAGAGGGAGCGAAAGTTATTTTTTAACAATCTTTTCCATTGTTTCCATGTTATGATAAGTCTTAGAGTGACCTGAGCCCCGATCGCACATGTTAGAGATAATAGTTCGTATTTACAATGTGCCTCAACAGCTGTGCTAAACCTCCCTCATTGAATTCCAAAAACAATACTGTCTGCCTCACTTTCCCCAATTTGTTTTCTCACAGGTCATGGGGTGGCTGACAGGCAGTGTGTTTTACAGCACTGCTTACCTCCATCGTCACACCAAGGTACAAGGTTCATTGCTCATGTCAATTTTAAATGAACAACATGTTTTTCTTGAAGAAGCTTGGGAACAATCTTTCACAATCTAAACAATGGCTTTAATTAGTCTGCATGATCTTCACTTCAGCAGGATTGCTGTGCAGCAGAAGAAGTTTACTGTGAGGGACGATGTTTAAAAAGTGTCCTGTCCCAATCCCTAATCCAGCCCCTTTTAGCCCATCGATAGAAGATTGAGTAGATCCGAGGCGGGCAATAATATTAATTACATTTTGTGAGTTGATTACAAATTTGACTAGGGTTCAGTTTTGGACAAGATAGATGATAAATCTGGTTCCAAGCACAGCCAAACCGAAACACGTGTACGCACAAACACACGCGATCATACACAAACACACGCTCATGCACACCCACACACACGCACACACACACAGACCAGACTTATGGATTAAGTTAAGCAGAATGCCACTAAGGCCATTAACTCGCATACTAGTAAAAACTTGCTGGAGGCAAGCCAAAGAGATATATCAAGATATACATGAGCGTGCAACACTGACCAGGCTCACACCACTAATTCACTCCTCCCAATAGTCCCTCTAGCTTGCACAGCTCACACATATTCAGCAGCAGGAAGGATGTGCCACAGGGCTACATAACAGCAGGGTTATCAAAGGCTCGCCAGTTAGTTGGTAAATGATTCCTACTGGATTTGCCACACGTAAATCATTGGTGCTTTCTGTAGTTCCAGAAGTCACAGAGGCAGACAGGAAAAGCTATTCTAGTTGATAGACACAAAATGCTGGAGTAACTCAGCCGGACAGGCAGCATCTCTGGATAGAAAGAATTGGTGATGTTTCAGGTTGAGACCCTTCTTCAGACCTTCTTCAGTTGATGTATGATATTTGGCTAATTTCAAAGTTTCTGTACAAATTCCAATTGCTCCAGAGAATGGGAACATTATAATAGGCATTCCACTGTGCGTACAACATACTGGCAGGATTATCAGAGACTCCACAGTGCCATATACCTTATTATACTATATTTTCTGTCCCATCAAGGCTCTGCTGGTTTAAATTTCCAGACCAATCCCTTCCCTCACCAGTGTTCTCTATCATTTATTCTCCCACATCTACAGGGGAACTACCTCCATGAGATTCTACATTTACCTGCACACTAAGGGCAATCTACAGTAGCCAATTAACCTACTGACCCACACAACTTTGGTTGTGAGAGGAAACCAGAGAATCTGGAGGGAAGTTATATAGTCATGGAGAGAATATGCAAAGTTCACAAAGAAAGCTCCTGAGGTCAGGGTTGACCCAGATCTCTAAAGCCAGGAGAAATAAAGTCTACTAGATGCACCACCAGGCCACCAAATGCAGGGCAAGCCGCTGGAAAAGGGTAAAAAGGTTTCTGACTGGAAGATATTATCCATGCTGGGCATTCAAGGGGTCCTTTTCTTACTTGCATATCAGCCAGAAACAGTTTGTGATGCAGGACTTCATTATGGAAGATCTTACTGAAATTTGCTCCTGTTCAGATTGCAATGGCAAGATGAAGTTGGGAGGAGGACTACCTTGTCAGTCACTGTCAAGGTCACTGTTTGACATGAAAATCATGTATCAGAATCCCAGGCAGGCTTGAGCAGGAGATATTCATAATCTCTCGTAGATTGTCCTCCATTGTTTCATTGGGGAGCTCTCTATTCAAAGAGAAGTCTTACTAGTGAGCAAGAGACAGAATGAGTCAGTAGCTTTGAGAGGACATCATGTTTCCCCATGGGCAAAATGTCACTGGAAGCAACTACATTGGTTATGGCATCACACCACTGCGCCATTTGCAATTGCACCTCAGCATCAAATGGCAGCTATTGGGAGCCAAGAGTAATTTGCTTCTGACACGGCTTGTGACTACAATGTGAATTTGGTGTGAACCTTGGCAATATAAATGCTAAGGTCAATCTGCCACATCAGGATTTATGATGGACTGTTGTAAACTATACAACTTTCTCATTCTGACCCTCGCACAAGCCACATAGAGAATAATTGTGGAGGAGGTAAAGGAATAGGCAGTACAATGAGGAAGACAACCTCGCAGTTCTGGTCTGGCCATGTTGGCTGCGAATAACCAATATAATTGCAATATGACCAGTAAACACAACTCAGATTCTCCATTCACCAATAAACCCTTTCACTCCGATTATAGAAACATAGAAACATAGAAAATAGGTGTAGGCGTAGGCCATTCAGCCCTTCGAGTCAGCACCATTCAATATGATCATGGTTGATCATCCAAAATCAGTACCCCGTTCCTGCTTTTTCCCCCGTATCCCTTGATTCCTTTAGCACCAAGAGCTAAATCTAACTCTCTGTTTAAAGCATCCGGTGAATTGGCCTCCACTGCCTTCTGCGGCAGAGAATTCCACAGATTCACAACTCTCCGGGTGAAAACGTTTTTCCTCATCTCAGTCCTAAATGGCCTACCCCTAATTCTTAAACTGTGACCCCTGGTTCTGGACTCTCCCAACATGGGGAACATTTTTCCGGCAATGTTATCACATTCTTCTCTTTGTAAAATGGCAAATATTTAAAAAATCATCAATATTCAAAGCTAAATGTGTGGTTCAAACCTGACCTAATTCATCGATGAAGATGAAGAAATATATAAAAACAAAAATGGGCAGCACAAAGGCGTAGTTGTACTGAAAGAACTCAGTATTGAGATGGAAAGAAAAAAGGCCAGTTTATTAAACTATATCTTTTTGAAGTTAAGATAAAACTGACTTTGTTTTAAAGTAAGTTTTGAAGAAGTAAGTTTTAAAGAAAGAAATTTGTTTTAAAGTAGTAAGACAAAGATTAATCACTATAGACTGGGCAGTTTTTGCAAGATGCCCATGATCCTAAAGGATAACACATCAAGTTCAAGTTCAAGAGAGTTTTATTGTCATGTGTCCAAGATAGGACAATTACATTTTTGCTTTGCTTTAGCACACCAGAACATAGTAGTCACATTTACTTCAATAATGAGAAAACAGGGCAAGTGATATGTTCTAATATGCAATTTTCCCACTAAAAATAGCTTTCAGGATCTTCTTTGCAGCTGCTCACGTCTAATATTAAAATAAAGAGCTTAAATGAAAACAAAGAGCATTTGAAATGTAAACCATGAGGAGCGATATCAAGAATAGCGTAAAGAAATATGGAAAAGCACTAAAAGTGCAAGACGGAAACAAAAAAGAAAATTGTGAGATATCTTTCAGGAAAATAACTTTCTTCAATTGGAATATATATATTTGGAAATATTAATAAATCAAGAGACAAATTCTTAAGATGTGATGGCTTGCACCCAACGGTAATAAAATAAGTTGGTGAGGAAAATGTTTATAAATCAGACATTTTCTTTCTAGCCTTGTGGCAGAAATTGTCCGATTGCATTGGGAACATTGCCAGTGTGACTATTATTTAGGAAGATTAAGGAGATAAACTAGGAATTACTAGGCCAGTAGGACAACATCGGTTGCAAAGAAGTTTCTGAAATCTATTTTTAGGGATATAATGACATATTTGAACTTATCAGAGAAACACAATATGGACTGTGAAAGGTAAATTATATCTGGTGAACCCAGAAGAATATTCCGAGGATAGACACAAAAAGCTGGAGTAATTCAGCCGGCGTCAACCCTGAAACGTCGCCCATTCCTTCTCTCCAGAGATGCCGCCTGTCCCGTTGAGTTACTCCAGCTTTTTGTGTCTATCTTTGGTTTAAACCAGCATCTGCAGTTCCTTCTTACAAATATTCTGAGGAGTACATTGATATAGAGTGACGAGAGAAGTTGGGTTATTGTTCTTAGAGCGGAGAACATTAAGAGAATGTTTCATAAATGTTTTCAAAATCATGAAGGGCTTCGATAGTATTAATAAACCTAAGCTCTCAATCATAAAAATGTAATTGTTTTAAGATGAGTGGCTAAAACAAGTTGAGGGGGATATGTGGAAACAATTTTGGATGGACAGCAGCTGATTATAATGTGGAATCCAATCTGAATTCCATCAGATGGAAGAAGTTTCAAATGTAATTTGCATCAGAAAATTAAAAGCAAATTGTTCTTCCAGATATGGAGAAAGAGCGGAGGGAGTTGTATTATTGAGACCCAATATTTGCATGATCACTGCTTTTTTATGATGGTACGCATGTCGGCATCGCTAAAAAGTCTATTTTTTTAAAGATTTCTTAATATTACAAGAATATTACTGAAGTTTTAAAAATAAAATGTATTAATTAAATTAGTCGGTCATGCCCTTAAACAGCTTAAGCAGTGTAAAGGACATTAATCTCTCATATGCGGCAACAGCAAGGATTGATATGCATACCGACATCTTTTTGTCCTAAACTCCACACGAGCAGCACTTGAATCAGATTTAGTACTGTGTGGTCTCAATCCCTCTCTCTCTCTCTCACCTGCAGCCTTTGTCTCCTGCAAGATACTATGCAGGGCTGGCTCCCATGAAAGTGTCCCTTTAAAGATTGGCACTTAGCCAAGTTTCGGTGCATGTGCAAAATTTTGTAAGATCCAGTCCAGCATTGCATAGGATCCATTTTAACTCTAGTTTCTGAGTGTTAACTACTCCAATGCCATTTCAAGCATCTTATAGGCTAACTCCATTACATTGTGTAAGGATCCTGAACAGGCTTTGTTGCTAAATACAGTCACATTATTTCACTCCAAATATAGGTTAAGTTCAATTTCCAGACATTAGTGTTTTAGATGGGTTTAGCATAACTTTCTGCCTTTCATATTCTTTCTCTGTTAGGCAGCTTTTAGCTGGCAGCTGCATTCATATATGATTCCATTGGACCTATTTATAAATCTTGGGACCTTGCACGCTATATTAACTGCTGTGTTGCCCTGCATGCCTCCTTCAAAGGTAAGCATAAATTACCCTAGAAATTGGGTGGCACTCATATTTGGTACACTAGCAGGTGTCGTGTCTTGGCCAAATGCCAAAGTAGGGCTACCAAAAAAAGAATTGTGAGACTGTGATATTCCTGCTTTAAGAAATCCCTGTAGAGGTTTCACCCTTTCTTCACGGACAGTCGCGTCTGACCCACACATTCACAGACAGCAGCTGCTTGCTGAGCTCACAGTTGGTATCCCATAATTTCACTCCTGCACAAGCCCCATACCCCTCCATTCCCTGCATTTAAAAGCCTGTTAAACTCCACTATTGTATGTACTTCCACCACCATCCCAGGCAGCACCTTTCAGGAACTGACCCCTCTCATTGTTGAAAAACAAATCCTTTAAACGTTTCCCCTCTCACAAAGCTATGTTTTCTAGTATTTGACATTTCCACCCTTTTAAAACAATTCTGAGAGCCTATCCTATCTCTGCCTCTCAATTTAATAAACCTATGAAATTTTCCTTCTGCCTCCGACACCCCAGTGAAAATAATCCAAATTTGTCCAACCTCTCCCTATTGCTAATATCCTCTAACTCTTGGGAAAAAGGTTCTATCTACCATTACTGCGCATCTCATAATTGTATATACATACTAGACTAGGTTGGAACCGTTGGGTCCCATGTTCACGCAGGAGGGCTGGTCCCCCGACGCAATATTCCACCTCTCCACCAATTCCAATATTGGTGGCCAGTTGGTGGCCAGTGGGGGGAGGGGGCTTTCTGGAGCGCTGGTATGGGTGTTGTTGGCTGCAGGGACTACTGGTCTCCAGAGGGCTAGTATGAACATTGTGGGCCAAATGGGTTCTTGGGGTGGCAGCTCAGACCCTCAAGCCTGATGTGCTGGCAGCTCACTCACGGCTGGTGGGCTGGCAGTTGACTCACGGCTATTCCTTGAAATTCCATTTCTTGCAGAGGGCAAGGCCACCAAATTCAAATGCATTTTCTAAACATTTCAAGCATGGTGCAAGGCCACCAAATTCAAGTGCAGTTTCTTACCTCTTTGCGCAGGGTGCAAGGCCACAGAATTCAAGTGCAGTTTCATACCACTTCAAGCAGGGTGCAAGGCCACCAAATTCAGGTTCGGTTTCCTACCACTTCAAGCAGGGTACAAGGCCACCAAATTCAAGTGCAGTTTCCAACCACTTCAAGCAGGGTGCAAGGCCACCAAATTCAAGTGCAGTTTTTTACCTCTTCAAGCAGGGTGCAAGGCCACAGAATTCAAGTGCATTTTCATTCCATTTCACGCAGGGTGCAAGGCCACCACATTCAAATGCAGTTTCATATCATTTCATGCAGCGTGCAACCACCATAAAAACCACCATAAATCTACACAAAACACCACACTCACAGTTCAGTAGACATTCAGTGTGTTCAGTTGATTCACAGCTCAGACAGAGTCGTGACCTCTCCCTCCCCCATCATGCAGAGACTGAGCCACACCCACACTTCCGGGTTTTATAATCCCTCCCCCTCCCACCAGAAAAGGTGCGGCCTTCATGGCATGATTGACAGGAGAGAGATTCTCAACATTATTTAAACACTAATAACACTTTTGTTTTTCAATGATGGGAAGAATCCTCTGCATCTGATGAGCGGAGGGGGACTGAGTAAGATGGCCAAAAATCACCGCCATAAGTGGTAGTGTTTAATCTAAAATCAATATAGTGCAAACAGGAAGTTGTCAAGTTTAGCCAAACAACCCTTTGCAGGCAGTACCTTTTCACTTCAACCCAAACCCCCCAAACAACCATTTGCAGGCAGTGCCTTTTCACTTCAACCCAAACCCCCCAAACAACCATCTGCAGACAGTGCCTTTTCACTTCAACCCAAGCAACCATTTGCAGGCAGTGCCTTTTCACTTCAACCCAAACAACCATTTGCAGGCAGTGCTTTTTCACTTCAACCCAAACAACCATTTGCAGGCAGTGCCTTTTCACATCAACCCAAATCACCCAAAACAACCATTTGCAGGCAGTTTTACTTCAACCAAAACCCCCCAAACAACCATTTGCAGGCAGTGCCTTTTTACTTCAAACCAACCATATTTTCATTTTCAAACCCCATTAAGGGCACTCACAGTTGAGTAGACATTTGTTCAGTGTTATTCAGAGCTCAAAGAGACATGACCCTCTGGCTTCCTCCATCTTGCAGAGACTGAGTGAGGCACACCACTTCTGGGTTTTATAGTCCCTCCCCCCTCCCACCAGCAGGGGCAGCAGAGAGAATGGCAAATGTTATAAAAGCATTAATGACTCTCTGATTTTTCATCGATGGGAAAAATCCTCCAGTCCAGGAAGATGGAGGGGGCTCTGAGCGAGGGGACCAAAAATGACAGCCATAGGTGGCGGCATTCTCTCGGAAATCACAACACAGCGAGCCAAAAGCTGTCAAGATCAGACTTTTAGTAATATAGATATCACGCCTCCCCTCAGCCTCTGATGCTCCAAGGAAAACAATCCAAGTTTGTCCAACATCTCATATTAGCAAATGCCTCCAATCCAGGCGGCATCTTGAATAACTACTTCTGCATTCCCTCCAAAGCCTCCACATTCTTCCTGTAAAGGAGTGACCAGAACTGCACACAACATTCCTAATGTGGCCTAACTAGTCCTATAATGCTGCAGCTTGATTTTCATACTCAATGCCCCAACTGACGAAGGCTAGTATACCCTGCCTTCATTACCACTCTGTCTACTTGCATTATAGACAATAGACAATAGGTGCAGGAGTAGGCCATTCGGCCCTTCGAACCAGCACCGCCATTCAATATGATCATAGCTGATCATCCCCAATCAGTACCCTGTTCCTACATTCTTCCCATACCCCCTGACTATCCTTAAGAGCCCTTTCTAGCGACTACTTTCAGCGAGCTGTGGGCATGGACCAAAAAATCCATTCAAGTTAGTAAGACATGTGTATACAAAGCCATGCTTACTGCCCCTAATTAACCCATTATTTTCTAAATAATCTATCCCAAATAATCTTTTCAAACATTTTCATTACCACATATGTGAGACTCATCATCCTATACAGAGTGCAGAATGTAGTTCACATCAGTTCCACAGACGAACTCCGATGTCCACAATGGGATAGCGGTGAATCTGATAGTACACAGCATCTATCGCTATGATACTCTGTTAGTCACTGATTGCCAATCTGAGAAGACTCATTTACCCCCAATAACTGGTTTCTGTTAGCTACCCATGGTTGCGCATAGATAGAGCTGATGCCTGGGAGCGCCAGAGACCTGGGTTCGATCCTGACTATGGGTCCTTGTCTGTACGGAGTTTGTACATTATCCCTGTGACCTGCGTGGGGTTTTTTCCAGGTGCTCCAGTTTCCTCTGATACTCCAAAGACGTACAGGTTTGTAGGTTAATTGGCTTGGCATAAATGTAAATTGTCCCTAGAGTGAGTAGGATAGTGTTAATGTGCGGGGATCGCTGGTCAGTGCGTACTCGGTGGTCCGAAGAGCCCATTCCCATGCTGTATCTCTAAACTAAACTAAACCAAACCAAACCCATGGCAATATATTATTTCAACCTTATCTAGTCCAGTAAGCTTTTGTGTGGATTAACCTTCCCTTTCCAAATTAAAATGACCAAGCAAGTACAAACTATCTTGACGTCAGTAAGCTTTGGTATCTGGTAAAATTCTGAAAATCATTTTATCGTTTTCTAAGAAGCTTGTATAACCTATGTGCGCTACAAAAGATCAGGTTGTGTGCTTTCTGGCTCTACTGGTTTTGAATAGCCAAGCAAACAAATCTTGATATATCCACGCACTGGACCCCTGTCAGTCTATTTTCTCCCTGTGGATTTTTCAAGCTGTGTTGTTATAATCCAACCATCAAAGAGAAATCAATGATATTCCATGTCTCTTTCAGCAACAAGAATCACAAATCACACAATGACCTCCAGCACATCTCCAGACTCAGGGACAGTTTCTTCCCAGCTGTTATCAGGCAACGGAACCATCCTACTACAACCAGAGAGCAGTTACCTACCTCTTTGTTGGCCCTCGGACTATCCTTGATCAGACTTTGCTGGCTATACCTTGCACTAAACATTATTCCCTCATCTTGTATCTATACACTGTAAATGGCTTGATTGTAATCATGTATTGCCTTTCTACTGACTGGTTAGCACGTAAAGAAAGCTTTTCACTGTACCTCGGTACACGTGGCAATAAACTAAACTGTAAAATGTCTGAAGTTTACACACGGGGAAAGGCTGACAGGATTGGAGAAAGTGGAACAAAGTTCAGGTAGGATTACGTTTCATCTGGGTTCGGGGAGTGTGCAATCACCTTTTGGATATAAAAGGAAATAGACCCCAGGATTATGTAGCATGGGGATCTCCTGCTGTTGATAGCAGCTCTGTAATAGCAAAGAAGCTTAACATTTTTTCCACATCTCAAAATGATCAAATGCCATCCTTAGGCTGAAATAGGCTTTACAACATTCAAGCATTTTTCTATTTGCGAATACTTTAAATCCAGGATTTACAGAAGTCATATCAAAATGCAGACAGCTACATTTAGATTTTCCACACATGAGTAGCGAATCTTAAAATAACTTACACCGATGGAAAACAGTGAATTGAGAAGTTTGGAAATCCCATAAGTATATCATTGGGCTGTTTGTTACATTGTAGAACTATTGAATCTGTCATATACTGGAGTCATAGAGTCATACAGCACAGAAACATGCCCTTTGGCATAATTTGTAGCACAATCATGCCAAACAAGATACTCCTTCTAAGATTGTCCCATATGCCCACGTTTGTTCCATATCCCTTGTCCAATTGTTTTTAAATGTCGCTAATGTACCTGCCTCAAATAGTTCATCTGTGAGTTTCGTCCATGTACCCACCATTCTCCACATGAAATAGTTATATCTTGGGTTATTGTTAAATCTTTTACCATAAACCTATGCCCTTCAGTTCTTGATTTCCCCCAAATTTTGGTAAAAGTTACTGGATATTTACCCTACCAATTCCCCTCATGATTTGATAAACCTCTTTAGGATCCCCTCAGCCTTCTGCGCTCTAAGGAATGAAGTCTTAGCCAGCTTAACCCCTCACTATAGCTCAGGCCTTTGTGTCACAGCAACATCCTCATAAATCTCTGAATACTTTTCAACTTAAAGGCATCTTTCCTTTAGCAGGGTGACAAAAATTGAACACAATACTCACCAATGTTTTGTGCATCTGGAGCATTTTGATCCAACTTCTATACTAAGTTCCCTGAATGATGAAGGCCAGCATGCTAAGATCCTTCTTCGTCACTCTTTCTACCTGCGATGGCACTTTCAGTAAACAATGCACATGTTCTCCTCAATCTCAATGCTGGACAACACTCCCCAGGGCCCAACTATGCGTTATAAATGTCCTGCTCTAGTTTGACTTCTCAAAATGTAACATCTCACACTTATCTGAATTGAACTCCATTTGGCGTTCCTCAACCACTTCTCTTGCTGATCAAGATTCCACTATTCATAATTATCGTTACTGTCTACAATACCACATATTTTAGGATCTGAAGAAGGATGCCAACCCAAACTGTTCACCTAGCCATGGCCTCCAGACATGTTGCCGCACCCGTTGAATTATTCCAGCGCTTGTGTTTATTTTTGTAAACCAGCATCTGCAGTTCCTTGTGTCTACCTATCTTAGTGTCATCAGTAAACGTGCTAGTTATGCCTTGTAAATTATCATCCAAATCATTGATATAGATGACAAACAGCAATGGGTCCAGTGCCAAGCCCTGATGTACATGACTATTCACCATCCACCATCCCAAAAAACAATCTACACCACCACACTCGGCTTCCCACCATAAAGCCAATTTTGTATCCAGTTAGCTTGCTCTCCCTGAATCCTCTGTGATCTAACTTTCCAGAGCAGCATACCATGGAAAACCTTATCAAAGGCCTTGCTAACGTCCATACAGACTACATCTATGACCCGTCCCTCATCAACCTTCTCGGTGACTTCTTAAAAAGAACACATTCAAATTTGTGAGTCATGATCTCTCATGCACAATGCCATGCTGATTATCTCTAATAGACTGAGATACAAGAAACTGCAAACCTGGAATCTTGACCAAAACGCAAAATGCTGGAGAAATTAAGCAAGTCTTGCAGCATCTGTGGAGGGGATGTGCAGGTGACGTTTCACTTTGGGACTGATTGCATTAGTCTGAAAAATGTCCTGGCTTGCAACGTAGCTTATCCATTCCCAAGACAGATGTTTCTTGGCCCGTTTAATTCCTCCAGCACTTTGTGTTTTTATCCCTAATCGACCTCTGTCTTTCCAAATGCACGTATACCTTACTCCTCAAAATCATCTCCAGTAACATTCCTACCACAGATAGCAGGCTTACTGTTTTTTTCTTTTCACTCCTTCTTTAATAGAGATACAACATTGACCACCATCCCGTCATCCCACTCATGTCTAAATATGAAATTGAAATTTCTTCCCTATTGTTAAAAAACTGCATGCAAAGATGAAAACGTGTCTAAATATCAGAAAAGCGCAGCACACCAGCCTTAGCCGTATCTGTGTGGAAAATAAGCCTTTGAAATTCAGCCTTGCAATTGACCCTAATCAGGAGAGGCTTAGGATACAATGTATACATCAATGGTTCTGTTTACATGAGAACTAGTTGTCCAGTTTTGTTCCCATCCCTAAGAAAATGTCTCATGAGCAGTGGCTGAAAAGATTGCCAGCTACTGACATCTGGTTAACATCTGGCTAAGCTCAACAGCAGTAACCTTCTGCATGTAGTGACAAGATGTCCCTGCTCTGAGAGAGTTACAGAAGCAAAATCTCTTCATGAATTCTAATGACGTAGAAAGTCTTCAGTCAACAAAATCTGCATGTTAGGTAGGTTTTGTGATTTTTCAAAAGCTATACCCGATCAAAGAACTATGGGATAATTGAACTATGCAACTTGGAAAGAGTTTAATCAGTCTACAGCATCTGTGATACTTCCAATGTACTATTCCATTCCAAAATCTTATAGCTGGGGAAATGTTTTCCACTATAATTTCCAGTAAAGGGTGGTGAATCTATGGAATGTTTTGCCACAGAAGGCTTTGGAGGGCGTCAATGGATATATTTAAGGCAGAGATAAAGAGATTCTTGATTTGTATAGGTGTCAAGGGTTATGGGGAGAAGGCATGAGAATGGGATTGAGAGGGAGAGACAGATCAGCCATGATTGAATTGCGGAATATAATTGATGGGCCAAATGGCCTAAATCTGCTCCTATCACTTATGAACATGAATTATTTATCCAATTACTTCCTGCAAGTTATTAAACCTGCCTTTCTCTATGCATATATTGACAGTAGACAATGGACCTTTAGTAAGGCATTCGACGAAGACCCACCTGGTAAGCTAGTCTGCAACGAAAGAACATTAAGTTTAAAAGGGATCCACCAAAATATCAGAAACAAAGAGTTGCAGGTGCTGGTTATCATGGAGATCATGGATAGGTGACATCACAGTCAAAATGTCTGAATCACAGTGGTGGTCTTAAATGACAGCCCACGGGGACAAATTTTACTTCTTATTTTAATAATTGATCCATTTGTTGGTGATATCACCTCAACATTGACAGTCATCCCATCAGACTTGAACTAAACTGCAGAATTAAACCAGTCCTGCTGCACAATTCCATGCCTTGACAACAAGGGCCAACAACGAAACACTGGAAAATGTGGATCATTGCCCAAATTCCAAGAACAACTTATCAGCAATGGTGGAGACCAATGATGGAATGAACTATTGTCTTCAGCAAACAAGCACATTCTTAGGCCAACTTAGGAAAAACATTTTTGAACATCAAGACCTTAAACCGAATGCAACATTCAGTTTTTGGCTGGGCAACTGTAATTCCTGGCACCCAGATACAAGGAAGACATACAACATACATCTAAATGGTGGCCGATTAGGAAAAGGGGAGATGCAGCGAGACCTGGGTGTCATGGTACACCAGTCATTGAAAGTAGGCATGCAGGTGCAGCAGGCAGTGAATAAAGCGAATGGTATGTTAGCTTTCATAGCAAAAGGATTTGAGTATAGGAGCAGGGAGGTTCTACTTCAGTTGTACAGGGTCTTGGTGAGACCACACCTGGAGTATTGCACACAGTTTTGGTCTCCAAATCTGAGGAAGGACATTATTGCCATAGATGGAGTGCAAAGAAGGTTCACCAGACTGATTCCTGGGCTGCCAGGACTGTCTTATGAAGAAAGACTGGATAGACTCGGTTTATACTCTCTAGAATTTAGGAGATTGAGAGGGGATCTTATAGAAACTTACAACATTCTTAAGGGGTTGGACAGGCTAGATGCAGGAAGATTGTTCCCGATGTTGGGGAAGTCCAGGACAAGGGGTCACAGCTTAAGGATAAGGGGGAAATCCTTTAAGGCCGAGATGAGAAATAATTTTTTCACATAGAGAGTGGTGAGTCTCTGGAACTCTCTGCCACAGAGGGTAGTTGAGGCCAGTTCATTGGCTATATTTAAGAGGGAGTTAGATATGGCCCTTGTGGCTAAGGGGATCAGAGGGTATGGAGAGAAGGCAGGTACGGGATACTGAGTTGGATGATCAGCCATGATCATATTGAATGGCGGTGCAGGCTCGAAGGGCTGAATGGCCTACTCCTGCACCTAATTTCTATGTTTCTATGTTTCTATGTTTCTATGTTTCTATGTTTCTAACATACAACTCAAAGCACTGAAGAAATACCACTAATGTTGTCTGCACAAACTACTACAAATCCAAGGCAGGAGAACGGAATCAGTACATGGACGTGCAGGGAGCAGGCAGATGAGATCAGTTCCACTTGGTATCATATTCAGCACAAACATTTTTTTCTTTAGTTTAATTTAGTTTAGTTTATTGTCACGTGTATTTCACAAGAGGCTTCCAGTATAGGAGTAAAGAGGTTCTTCTGCAGTTGTATAGAGCTCTGGTGAGACCACATCTGGAGTATTGTGTACAGTTGTGGTCTCCTAATTTGAGTAAGGACATCCTTGTGATTGAGGCAGTGCAGCGTAGGTTCACGAGATTGATCCCTGGGATGGCGGGACTGTCATATGAGGAAAGATTGAATAGACTAGGCTTGTATTCACTGGAGTTTAGAAGGATGAGGGGGGATCTTATAGAAACATATAAAATTATAAAAGGACTGGACAAGCTAAATGCAGGAAAAATGTTCCCAATGTTGGGCGGGTCCAGAACCAGAACCAGGGGCCACAGTCTTAGAATAAAGGGGAGGCCATTTAAGACTGAGGTGAAAAAACACTTTTTCACCCAGAGAGTTGTGAATTTGTGGAATTCCCTGCCACAGAGGGCAGTGGAGGCCAATTCACTGGATGGATTTAAGAGAGAGTTAGATAGAGCTCTAGGGGCTAGTGGAATCAAGGGATATGGGGAGAAGGCAGGCACGGGTTATTGATTGGGGACGATCAGCCACGATCACAATGAATGGTGGTGCTGCTCGAAGGGCCGAATGGCCTCCTCCTGCACCTATTTTCTACGTTTCTATGTGTACTGGGGTTCAGCGAGAAGCTTTTGTTTTTGGCATTGTGAGCTGTGCCTGTGCTGTACTGTACTGTTCTATTTTCAATGTTCTTTCCCAGATCAGCTTCCCCAGATGAGGTCCCAATTACACTCAGCCCACTCCAATGGCCTAGAAGTTTAATTTGTCTGCTAGACACCACGCTCCCAAGCCGACACCCTTCTTCAATATCCATTACTGCTAGGCATTACCAAATGGACAGAGGGAACTCTTCAAACGCTCCATGAAAATATGCCACAGCCCCACCAATTCCTGGGAATCCCTGAGACATTCAAGATAATGAAGCAGCATCTAAGATGGAACTGAGGGCCTTGAGTCCTTTCATTGGAAACATGGGGTCAAGGAAAGAATGTTCACGTCGCGTCCTTGTTTTCACCAATCTTTCCACCAACACGCACAAAAAGCACAAGAAGCGCAAGAAATACCATTTGTATGCAGATGCTGAGAAGTGTGTTTAGCTCTGGCTGAACAACTTCTAATCTGTCACTGTATGTCATGTTGTTACTTGTGGGCGGAGCCCCAAGGCAAATTCCTTGTATGTGAATCCTTGGCCAATAAACATACTTACTTACTTACGTACTTACTTATCTTGTGTGTGGACTCGATAAGAAGATTGGGAAAATATTGAAGCCCGGTGAAAATGGCTGAAAGAGCTGACTACCTCTAACACAACTCACCAATTGCTACGCCAGGCTCCATCTGCAAGCACTTGAGGGCCCAGAAAACCGGACTGGAAGTAAGACACCCACAACTACGAATGGACTAAGAAGAGGAATCCAAAGTGTATCAGACTCAAGTACAAACTGACAGCATTCAGGAGAAAACTAAATAGGCTAAATAGTTTCCATCATCACAGATTTGAATATATCTCACAGCCAACCCAGTTAATCTGCTGTTACTGCTATTGTAACTCCTTTAGCATTCTGTCTGGTAACAAGGTTGAAGGTTACAGCAACAAGTGGAGTTGGAAATAATTAAATATTCTGTGTGATTTCAAGCCCGTTGGGTTGATGGAAATATGATCTGTGGAAAACGAGTTGTCGGTTTAAAACAAACGCAGGCTGTCATATTGGGCTGACCTGCTGAAAGGTTTACATTGAAACCACTTTCAAAAGAGTCGTACTGTGGAATTTCCCTTGCAGTATTCAGAAAATGTAAATGTTAGGTGAGTTGGTGATAAGGTCAGGATAACTTGTACATATTTGAAAAATGAGGCTGAGCACCAGCACTCTTGCCTCTGGGTCTGAAAATGATGGATACATTTCCCATGCTGGAGATTTGTGCACAAATGGGAGACCAACACTACAGCACTGCACCCAAGGGGGTCTGCACTTTCCAATGCTGTTACCCCTTTCGATGAGACACTAGCCCATTGAGTCCATCATTTGGCCCATGAGATAGTTTCATTTGGCCTGCCCCTACTTGCCACAGTCACAGAATCCTAGCTCTCTTCAGGCTGATGTTTAGTTTAATTTAATTTTATTTATTGTCACGTGTACTGAGGTACAGTGAAAATATTTTTGTTGCATGCTATTCAGTCAGCGAAAGACTATACATGATTACAATCAAGACATCCACAGTGTACAGATACAGGAGAATGAGCATCTGACATTGATTAGTTATAGGTTTCCACGTCAGTAATCCAATTGGCAGGAAGTTCCAGTTTTGTGAAAAGGGGTGTGCAAACCCATTTGAAAACCAACCATTTCCCTTGATGGGTACGGGGCGGCACAGTGGCTTAGTGGTAGAGCTACTGCCTTACAGCGCCAGAGACCAGGATTCGATCCTGACTACGGGTGCTGTCTGTAAGGAGATTGTATGTTCTCCACGTGACCTGCGTGGGTTTTCTCTGAGACGTACAGGTTTATAGATTAATTGGCTTGGTGTAAATGTAAAAAATGTCCTTGGTTTGGTCGATTTGCGGGATTCGCTGGTCGGTGCGGATCCAGTGGGCCAAAGGGCTTGTTTCCGGCACTGTATTTCTAAAACCCCAAAAAACTATGGTAGATTTGAGTGTTTGTAAAAGTATAAATGATAGGAATTGTTTGCTTGCTCAGAGGGAGCAGAAGAAACACATTAAAGGGGGTGCAAGAGATGCAGCAAGGGAGGTAACGAGAGAGGAAGGCATGAGACAGCAAGAGTACTCTGGAGATGTAACAAAGGAGTTACATTTTTAGTAACTAAGATTCAATTTAACTTGTAAAGTTTTGATATTTTAAACTTTAACATTGGTCATTAAATGTTGCCAATAAAACCATTTGCTTCTTTATAAACATCGGCAGAAATATCAGTATTTAGTTATGTATAGTTGAAATAAAATGTTTTTATATATAGACCCTCCCCACCACCCCCACCCCCACCCCGCTCCCCAAGGTAATTCACCCCTGCATTCAACCACCTCTCAAAGTGATATGAAATCTTCCATTAGACTATTTGAAGAAAAACGGGACAATTTCTGCCAGTTCTAAATGACATTTGCCCCTTAACCAACCTCGCTGAAAAAACAAATTACCTCACTGTTGCTGTTTTTGAGAGCTTGTTGTGTACAAATTAGCTGCAGCCTTTCCCTATGATACAAATCCAATCTCTACAGATATGTTTAATCAGATGTAAAATGTTTTAATGAGTCCTAATAACAATGACGTCTACTATACTGTATATAAATACAAATTATTTCTTTTAAAGAAGGTTCATGTGACAGATATGATTCTGAAAAAGTCTAGTGATCCCCATACTCATATCATATAAATATCAAAATTCACGTTAATTTCATATTCTTTCTCCCTATGAATTAAACGTCAGAACTGCATTGAACTTTAACTTCATAATGACAATAACTGTATTATTCAACAAATAATATTAAAACTTTAGAGTAACATAAATAACTGTGATGATTTACAAATCACTATGATATTTCAAATTTGCCAGTGTGAATATCAGATATTTTTGTGTTCGTTTTCTAGGTCTGCAAAAAACTTGAGAGTCTTCAATTTACAACAGAAATCTTTAATGCTTTACTCAATGCTGGCAGCAAGACAACTCAAAAATGACTGCACACTCACACACACTGTCTACAAACAGGATAAACTATATACAAAACATCTCCCTTTGTCCTGTGCTGTGCCACCTGCTGCACGGGAGGAGCAATGGGTCCTCCCATCCCACACAGTCCATGAAACATCACATTCTCCCTTTCCAGTTTGAACGTCTCCATTTAGCTGGACCTCGCTTCACTTTTTGTTCCAGCCTTTTATGCGTTTCTTGCTAAATTGATTTTTAGACAACTCTTGCTAAAGGCTCAGAATCAACAGAGATTTCCTCAGTGTACTCTTTTGAAGAGATATCAATATTTGCTTTATCTGTATGCTGTTCTCCACTTGGCTGTTTTTCTCGGCGGTCATCTGCGTTTTGGATGTGAACACGATTGGTTCTTCCTTGCCGTTCAGCGCCGTTTGTGAGATTACAGCTCCATGACCATCTGGCGATGCATTGGCAGCCAGCTAGATCGGGTCATAGTGGACCAAACGCATCTTCTGGGCGAGCATCTCCTTCAACCTGGTGAATTCATGGTCATACTCTTTGGACAAGTGCCATTCAACGTCCTGTTTTCGCAGATTATTCTTGTACTTGCTGACCATGTTGCAATCCGTGGTCGATGACAATGCCATAGTTGATCCATCGTAGATCAATGCGCTCATGTCAAGCTTCAAAGCATGGATCCAGTCGATGGTGCACAAGGAAATATCTTCTTTACCAACGACGATCAGCAGCAACATCTGTGTCATACCATTACAGGAAATGGCCACAGTGCATTTGCCTTTCATGGGAATGGGCTGCATCCGTATCCGAAAAGGCGGATGTTGGCCGGTTTCAGTTTCGGCGATCCGATCCTCTGTGTGAAGTTCGGCAAGAAATTCGGTAATCGATTGCCCTTCCTGTTGCACCGTCCTGTACAAATCAAGGCGGGCTGCAAATTTTTTTTGACTTTCATTGACATGCAGCTGCAAAGCCATTGTGATTTCAGTATATGAGGCTTCAGTTACTTCTTCTGTAAGTAAATTTTGAAGCAGTGCAAATGTTTCTGGAGACATCGACGAACACAAGAGAGCCTTCTTCCTCTGGTCAGTCATAATTGCATACTTTCAAAATAAAACTCAGCGCACATTCAATACGACAACTACCTTTCTCGCTTAGGATCGAAACAATCGAATTGCAGAGACATGTTAGTTTTAGTTATTTTTTTTATATTAAAAAAATAGGCTCTTATCTGGGTCTTTGGATGCAATTCGAAGTATCCCACTCTCGTGTTTCGTGTTCATTTTCTAGGTCTACACAAAACTTGAGTCTTCAATTTACAACAGAAATCTTTAATACTGTAGTCATTGCTGGCAGCAAGACAACTCAAAAATGGCTGCACACTCACACACTACAGACAGGATAAACTATATACAAAACATCTTCCTTTGTCCTGTGCAGCGCCATCTGCTGCACGGGAGGTACAACGGGTCCTCCCACCCCACACAGTCCACCAAACATCACAGATACATAAATCCGTATGACAGGCATGCTCAATTCCCAAGTATACAACTACAGATATAAGGTGATTTTTAGACAAACTCCATAATGCATCAACATATGTAAAGGTTTTCAAGGTAGGGTGTTGAAGTACAGCATCTGGAAGTACTCAAGTTAATATCATGCATGGGTTTCTATGCAGGATAATCTAAATGCAAACATAGAAACATAGAAAATAGGTGCAGGACTAGACTATTCGGCCTTTCGAGCCAGCTCCGCCATTCAATATGATCATGGCTGATCATCCAAAATCAGTACCCCGTTCCTGCTTTTTCCCCATCTCCCTTGATTCCGTTAACCCTAAGAGCTAAATCTAACTCTCTCTTGTAAACATCCAGTGAATTGGCCTCCACTGCCTTCTGTAGCAGAGGATTCCACAGTTTCACAACTCTCTGGGTGAAAATGTTTTTCCTCATCCCAGTCCTAAATGGCCTACCCCTTATTCTTAAACTGTGACCCCTGGCTCTGCACTCCCCCAACATCAGGAAACATTTTCCTGCATCTAGCCTGTCGGATACCTTAAGCATTTTATATGTTTCTATAAGATTCCCTCTCATCCTTCTAAATTCCAGTGAATATAAGCCCAGTCGAACAAATATTTCTTGATATGTCAGTCAAGAGGTTGAAATGCCTTTTTCTCCGCTGAAATAATGAACATACAAAAGTTTCTGTGATTCCACAATGCCACCACGGCACCAAATGGCCAAGAAACTCATTCTGTATTGTAATTTTTAAGGATTCAAAGAACATGAAAGGAAGGTCAATAAAGTCATTGATATTTACTAACAATAAGCACCAACTCTATTGAGCTCTTCTATAGTTTGATCTTACTCTCAGCGCGAGTGTTCCCTAAAAGTGGAGCTCCATTTGTTCGGAAAGGGAAAGGATATGCATCAGAAATAGAATCACTGCACTTCCATCAATTCTTCAACCTTCTGCATGCATTTTATTCTTTGTTCTACAATCTCTTGCACAATTAATTAGTCCATTTTTACCAACGTCACGTTTATTTAACTGAAAAAGTTACAAGCTGAATTATTAATTTTCAGGTCACTGCTGGTAAACTGCAATGCCTTACACAGCAGTATTCAAGGTTAATGAATATGACAATAATGAGTTTCATTTTTACGGGAGGATTTTATTTTATGAGGGAGTACTGCAGCTGTTTCAATATCACTGGAGCTGAAAGAGAGATATGATTAATGTTCTTGTACAATTAAGGTTCAAATATGTATTGTTTTTAACTTGGTTATTGAGGTAAGGGGAACAGAAATGCTCTTTTTAAAAACCCATCCTCTTTAGTTTAGTTTAGTTTAGTTTAGTGATACAGAGCGAAACAGGCCCTTCTGCCCATCGAGTCCGTGCTGACCAGCAATCTTAACACATTAACTGCACATTAACACTATCCTACACACACGAGGGACAATTTACATTTATAACAAGCCAATTTACCTACAAAGCTGTACATCTTTGGAGTGTGGGAGGAAATCAAAGATCTCGGCGAAAACCCATGCGGTCACGAGGAAAATACCGATGCGGTCACACTTGAAAACTCCATACTGACAGGACCCATAGTCGGGATCGAACCTGGGTCTCTGCGCTAAAAGCACTGTAAGGCAGCAACTCTACCGCTGCATCATTAATTTGTACAGATTTTATCAATGGACCCCGGTTGACACAAGGACATCGCACAATAAACATTTGATGTTCCAAAGATAGAGAATGAATTTCCAGCAACTGGTCTGAATCTCCAGTTTAAATGTGGTTTTGCTAACTTCCTGCCGAAGATTGTTCCTCGAGCAGCATCTATGGAGAGAGAAATATGAATTATTTTTTCAGGTCACCGACCTTTCAAGTGGAAGCATTAATTGTTTCTCTCTCTCCAGGTGCTGCATAACTTGCGGGGTATTTACAGTATTTTCTGTTTTTAATAACTCAAAATAATTAACTATGTATGTCATCAATTTCAATCAAAGTGGAATTTTAACAAAAGTTCAGTGTAGAATGAAATCTTTAGATTATTTCTAATCAATATTTAATGACCCTGTTTTTTAAATTATTGTGCGATATAAACAGTTGTGAGGAATGGGATTTGCAAGGCATCAGGGCAGACATGCATCGTTTGCAAATGAGTGAATCAAAATTCCAGTTGACAATCTGTAGCCAGTTCTTCAATGGTGAAGCACAAAGATGTAGCTTCTAAATCAGATCTCTGAGGGATTTAAATCTTAGGGGTGCAGAAATACCTTTCAGTGCGACCTTTGGAATAGGGAAGGGATTACCAAAGAGCTCGTGAGCATTCCATTGGCACATTCCAGCAGCATTTATTAACCAACTCCTTATGCACAAAGACCAGCTCAGTCTGTCAACAGAAACTATTTTAGGAAGGTTTCAGGGTCAGATGACAATGAGCTGCTTGCGTTTCATTGTCACAAAGCAATGCATCTTATAAACCACTTGAGATTACTTTCTCATAATTGTTCTAATTTGTCATTTATTCCCACAGAACATGGTTAATGTTATTATTCACCATTGAATACACCCCTTGCCATCCTCGATGTTATGTTGTACAACTTTATCTTGCACCCAAACACATTCTCGCCATCTGTTTGTGGCACTACTCAAAAGTCTCTTATCTTGTATGTAATGCATTCTCGTCTGTCTATCTTCCAATATGTAACACATACCAAACTTTCCCTAAGTGCAACATGTTCAGGTCATCTGTCACTCTGTATGTAATGCTGCATCAGCTGTCTATCACCTCTATGAGACAATTTCAACTGCATTATCTTCCATGCAAATCTAACGTAGTCATCTGCTATTCTTTATGTAACATTATTCCAGCATGATT
Organism: Raja brachyura; assembly: GCA_963514005.1. The sequence continues at coordinate 17,127,581 of OY740809.1, forward strand.
TGTTTATTCTCTGGTGTGCAGTTGTTATTCCATCTTTGACATATGCTTGCACTTGGGAAACACCGCCTTTTTATTACTTTGCTGAAAGAGTGAGAGGAATAAGTGTTTTACTCTAGAGATAATGCACAAAGCAAACAAAATAAGCCTGTCCCGCTGAGTTACTCCAGCATTTTGGGTCTAACGTAGGTTTAAACCAGCATCTGCAGTTCCTTCCCACACAGAATAAACAGTTATGCTTCTCGCCTTGAAATATTTGTGAAATATAATGTCTCCAGAGTTCATTTTGTAGTATTGATTGTAGGCACTTATTTTTGTTGGAATCACTCCAATGTATTTCAAGCAAGCCTGTCCTACATCTTCCCTGATCAACAAGAGTGACACTGAGTTTTACAAACAAACCATATTCCCCAGAAAATATTTGCCGAATGAGGTAGGGTTGCAGGTGGAGTGAGGAACACATTCTGCACTGTTAAACTTTAGTGTAGAAGCTGTCATGGCAATAGGGCAGGGCTGTGTATCTGCAGCATTGGAGTGGATGTTGTCTCTGTGTAAGGAAGTAAAATAATCATTTAAATTAAATGAAAATAACAGTTGGAGAGCATAAACATTAGTCTTCTTTGGTACACATTCCTCTACAAAGATACTGATGAAGTCTATGGCAGCAGTGGAAAAACACATTTAGATTAACCACAGAGTCCACTAACTCAAAGCAATCGCAAAGGATCTTGTCTGTTTCCTCAGACGAGTACCACATGACTCTCTGCACCAGTGCCTCCAACTTTAGTTTCTGCTAGCAAGCAGTGAGTAGAAGCACTGTCAGGTGGTCAGATTTACCAAAGTGGGGTCAGGGGATGGAGATGTAGACGCTTTTGATGGTTGTGTAGCAGTGGTTGTAACCACTCCATCAATCTGACAAAGGGTCCTGACCCAAAACGTCCTCTATCCATTCCCTCCAAAGATGCTGCTTGACCCACTGAGTTCCTCCAGGGTTAGACACCAAATGCTGGGCAGGAAGCATGTGTCGGAAGGAACGGCAGATGCTGGTTTAAGCCAAAGATTGACACAAAACGCTGGAGTAACTCAGCCAGTCAGGTTGCATCACTGGAGAAAAAGAATAGGTGACGTTACAGGTCGAGATCTTTCTTCAGACTCCTTCCTGCATGTTTAGTTTAGTGATACAGCGCGGAAACAGGCCCATCAACCCACCAAGTCCGCTCCAACCAGCAATCCCCGCACACTAACACTATCCTACGCACACTAGAGATAGATTTTCAATTTTACCAATGCCAATTAACGAACAAACCTGTACATCTTTGGAGTGTGGGATGAAACCAGAGCAGCCGGAGGAAACCCACGCAGATCACGGGGAGAGCATACAAACTCCATACAGACAGCACCCGCAGTCAGGATCGAACCTGAGTTCCTGGCGCTGTAAGGCAGCAACTCTACCGCTGCCCAACAGTGTCGCCTCTCCAGGATATCTGGGAGGTACAGGTTCCCTCTGGACTTTGCTTTATGTCAAGATAATGATGTCTTTAAATACTAGCGGTAAGAAAGAGAAGAGAAAAAAAAACAAATAATAATTTGAAAGTTAAATAAATAGCTACATATGTGGAGGGGGAAAGACTGCTTTGTTTCTTTGTTTTGGCACGCTTCTATGTCACTATGGGTTGTTTCTTTCCTCTTCTGCCTCTAGCCGTCTCTATTTAAAGGCATTATCACCCTGACATAAAGCAAAGTACTGGAGGAACTCAGCAGGTCAAGCAGCATCTTTGGAGGGAATGGACAGACAACGTTTTGGGCCAGAACCCTTCTTCAGACTGATGGAGACTCAGGCAAAAGTGAGGTGCTGTTTCTTGATCTTACATTGGGCTTTGCTGGAACTTGTAGAAAGCCAAATAGTGAGAGTAAAGCCCCTGTCCCACTTAGGAAACCTGAACGGAAACCTCTGCCCCACCCAAGGTTTCCGTGAGGTTCCTGGAGGTTTTGGTCACTCTCCCTAATGGTCGAAAGTGGTTTCTGCGTAGTCGAGGCTTCTTCCATGTTTACTGCGATTATTTCAACAAAACCAAAACCGGCTTTGACTAAAAATAGGTTGCCGTTTGGTCGAAGCCAGTGGAGTGGGGTCGCTATTTACTTACAGGCAGTCAAAGGCAATCTCCTTCGCTGACCGGCCATTTTGATTGGCTCATTGGAATTTTCAGCAAACGATCTGTAGGATCTTTAGTTTTCAGGACCTAGAAGATCCCTAGAAGTTAAAATGCCCGCTAACTTTATTAAACTTCTTAAAACTGTCTCCACTCCTTCTCCCCCCTTCTCTCCCATTCTCTCCCCTTCTCCCCCCTTCTCTTTCCCCTTCTCTGTCCTTCTCTCCCCTTCTTTCCCCTTCTCTCCCTCCCTCCCACGCTCTCTAAAGGACTTACCGTGTTCTGTGGCAGCCGTTTACCTTCCACTTCATCGCGCACATAGCGCTCCTCCGCTGTCCCTGGCCCCCACCTTCGCGATGTGTTTGTGCGTGTGTGTGTGTGCGGTCGGTAGCAAAGATCCAGTGGGATCTTTGGTCAGTAGATGCAGCTCACGTTTCGGTCGAGGCTTTCCAAGCAAGTGAGCAAAACCTCTGGAGACTCATGGAAACCTTGGGTGGGGCGCAAGGTCACCAGAGGTTTCCGTTCAGGTTTCCTAAGTGGGACAGGAGCATTAGGGAATTAAAATGACACACACATGACAATAAACTAACCTAAGCTCAGAAGTGTAGGAATGAGTTGCAGATGCTGGTTTATACTGAAGATAGATACAAACTGTTGGAGTAACTCAGCGGGACATGCAGCATCACTGGAGAAAAGGAATAGGTGACTGTAGATTGATGTTGCATGTTAACCAATCACACACCAGCCAGCATCTCTAACTCCACCCCACTGTAATACTTATACTAACACTATTTCCCAGCACGGACAGTTGGAGCAGCCAGGATGTACTAACAACTAATCATCCTCCATGCTGTTAAGTTTCAGTGCTGATTAAAGATGTATTTGAATCATGTACTGAGTCTGGAGGTCATTTACATGGTGTCAGAAGTGGGATATAATGTGGCCCCATACCCCCTACAATCAAATTGTGGATTTCAGGAATGGCTGAGACTTTACACTTGGAAAGAATAAGACTTGCACTTTTAGGCAAGTTGGACCAATTTAATCTGATTTGGTCTCCATTCCTTGAATATCTTAAGGGACCAATATGACTCGGTTTGTGGACCTGATCGAGACCTGAACGAAGGATTGAACGAAGAATAATACATTATTGATCACGGATATATTATTATATAAATACTGTTTGTAGAATACACCACTGTTATTTTATTTACTTTCCTCTTTTGGTTATTTTGTAACTATTTTTATGTTAACCATTTTTCACACTTTCCTACTTTTCACTAAAAAAAACTACAATAAAATGTTTAGAAGTATATATAAGAAAATATGGTAATTATTACCTATCTCTTTATCAAGAACGTTGTTTTTACATGTACTTATATTTGTACTTACACCTGTACTTATACTTCTAATAAAAATTATTCAACAAAAAAAAAGAAGTGGGATGTTGTTCGCAAGATGCCCGAGGTGCACGGGAGAGAGTGTCAGCGACGTGCATGTCCTTGTCCTTAGTGTAGGTAATAGAGAAATCGTACCGCTGCAGCTGCATCATCATACGTTGCAAACGAGCTGGCGCGGCATGGATGGGCTTGTTCAGGATTGTCACCAGCGGTCGGTGGTCCATCTCGACCGTGAAGGTGTTGCCAAAGATGAAGTAGTGGAATTTGGAGCAAGCAAAAACGACAGGCAACAGTTCCTTTTTGATTTGAGCGTAGTGCTGCTCCGTGTCGGTCATGGTGCGAGAGGCATACGAGACAGGTAGTAGAGTGCCCTCGGCAGATGGTTGCAAGCAGGCTGCGCCGAGCCCAAATTTCGAAGCATCACAGGTGATCGTCACCGGACGTTTCAGGTTAAAAAAAATCAGGGTCGGTGCACTGGTCAGTTTGGACTTTAAAACATCTAAAGCAATCTGATGCTGCTGGAACCATGACCATGCTGTGTCCTTTTAAGTCAGCTCCCACAGTGTGGAACTTAGTTCACTGAGGTTCGGTATGAACTTGCCATGATAGTTTACCATGCCCAGAAAACGCTGCAGACCTTTCACGTCTGTGCGGGCAGGCATTTCTGTGATGGCAGTAGCCTTCTTCGGATCAGGTTTGATGACTCCTTGTCCCGCCTCGACCACCGCCTGCTGGTCCCTATGCTCCACCGCTCCAGTTCCATTCCTTTTGCAATGTCTACCACCAGTCCCCGCATGCCTTGCACCCCTCCACGTCCCGCGGTCTCCACTAACCACGGGGCCTCACCCACCGCATGTTTCCCCTTTCGGTCACCACAAGCCTCCACCGCGTCATTCTCGCCCCCAGGCTCTACGTCTCATCTTTCAGGTGAGGGGGAGGAGGGTTTGGTCCGCACGTGCTCGGGCCGTGTTAGTAGACCACCAGGCAGATATGGCGAGTATGTTTAAACCCATGGCATGGGTGCCCTTTCACACTTAATCTTTAGGGGGAAGGATGTAGATTGATGTTGCATGTTGACCAATCACACACCAGCCAGCATCTCTAACTCCACCCCACTGTAATACTTATACTAACACTGGTTTCCCAGCACCAACACTTGGAGCAGCCGGAATGTACTGACAACTAATCATCCTTCATGCTGTTAAGTTTCAGTGCTGATTAAAGATGTATTTGAATCATTTACTGAGTCTGGAGCTCATTTACAGTGACATTTCAGGTCGGAACCCTTTCTCAGATGGAATCTCAGAATTATTCTGCAAAGGAGTTACCAAATCACTGTTTGGTCTCTCCTACCAAGGGGAGACTAAAGTGTGAAGACCAAATGCAGCATACTGAACTAGAAGTGCCAGGGAATTGGGACTTATCTTGGGAAGACTATTTGGGTCTGTGGCTGGTGCAAAGCAAAGAGGCAACAATAAAGCTGTTGGGTCTCCCACAGTGACATTGAAAGGTGTAAAATAAAGGGGAGATGCTGATGGATATGGAAGAGCAAACCAAGGAGTCACAAAGAAATCATCCAACTTTTTATCTTTTATATTATAATCATGTTTGATCTGACTATAACCTCAACTCTGCATTCTAACCTACATTTCACACCCTTGCTTATCAGGAATGTTATTGCATATTAAACATTGGCTCCTGCTTTTCTCCTATTGCAGCTGTGATAACACTTCAAAAAGAGCTGAATTCTGTGTGAAACACTCTAGTATGTGCAAGAAGGAACTGCAGATGCTGGTTTAAACCAAAGATAGACACAAAAAGCTGGAGTAACTCAGTGGGACAGGCATCATCTCAGAAGAGAAGGAGTGGGTGACTTTTCGGGTCGAGACCCTTCTTCAGACTGGTTAGGGATAAGGGAAATTAGAGAAATAGACGGTAATGTGGAGAGATAGAGAACAATGAATGAAAGATACGCAAAAAAGTAACGATGAAAAAGGAATCAGGCCATTGTTTGCTTTTGTAGGGCGAAGGTGAGTAGCTAGTGTTACTTGGTGGGGGAGGGATAGAGAGTGAGGAATGCCGGGGCAACCTGAAGTGAGAGAAGGGAGAGAAATCAATATTCATACCACTGGGCTGTAAGCTGCCCAAGCGAAATATGTGATGCTGTTCCTCCAATTTGCATTTAGCCTCTCTCTGACAATGGAGGACTCCTAAAGGCGCTGGTCCCTCTCTCAGCCGTTAATGATAGCTCGTAGGGCTGCAGCTGCATGTTGAACTCTCCTGGTCCCAGCGCATTTCCCCGAGTGGAAAATCACGAGCCTGTGTTTCCCTGTGAAGCGTTCCCAGAGGATGCTTCAGCTCACTGGGAGCAACAGATTCCCACTCAGACATAAACCTGCAGGGTCAAAGAGTCAGAGCACACTGAGAACATTAATAGTTAGCTGGCCTGACAAACACGCAACAACACCAAATTTACCGAAGAATGACAAGAACATTGTAGAGAAACAATTGGCTATTTTTCTTTTCCTCTTTTTTTAAATGTTTCTGGTAATATAATGAAATGCAGATTGTTAAGCAGAGAGAAAGACGGAAATTTGTTTGCCGTTAGATCAACTTTCTCTCTTCTTACATCTAATAAATTTGATGTTGCTACTAAATGGCTGGAATTATGTGGTTGGGAATGGACCGAGATTGTGACTATTTGGGAAAGTAAACAAAAATGTCTTAAAATGGCCACATGGGACCTCCTCTCTAGCTACAAAGGGTCAGGATCAACAATTTGGAAAATTACCAAACGGCAGGGAGTTTGTTCTTATGAAATATTTCAATGGAAAAAAAGTAACTGAATCTCAGAAAATTGTAGAGCTATGATGAATGGTGTACACAGACCAGATTACTTCAAGATGACCCTTCTTCTTCGGGGCAATTGTAAGAGCAGGTATCCCAAACACAACCAGAGAGAACCTTCATCTGACCTTATCTGGGCAAACCCTATGAGCTGCGTTTAACAGGTAATAACACAGTGTCGCACCAATGAAGATTAACTTGGATGTCTTGAGTGAGAATTGGAATGCAGCTCTGTGACATGATTATATTTCTGGACCAACAATTCAAATGCCAACGTGAATAATGAAGGAAATATACATTCAAGCCATGTCGTAAAACATTTGGAATGTGTAATTTAATGCTTTTAAATTGCTGGAAATAGAACAGGTATCAACAGAAGTGACCAATGTTAACATGCACTTATATAGCAATTTCCTTCTTGTTAGGCAGAGCCTTGTGATCGAGGAGTGTTAACAGTCCAGTTTTGTGGGTTCTAATGCAGCTGATGAACCACAGCCTCTTCCACAGGATAATGGCTTGTGAAATGGTCCTCTCCATCCATGTTATTGAGGCTTCTTGTGCTGCCAATACTTGTATGATGATGATGATACTTTATTGTCATGTGTGGGGTGGGAGATTGCAACCTTCACGAGGTCCGCCGAATGCAATCAATCTGGTTGCACAATCAAATAAGATCAAATGGAACAAGTTGTCCTACAACTTTAGGCTGTGCACGCCATACGCAAGAAGAAGAGATCCTGTGTCTTTGTTTTGCATACAATCCAGTAAAATCACACTATAGATTAGCACGATCATAGATAAGAACAAAACTGCAATGATTGGAGGGTAAAGAAGTAGACTTCACCGAGACAGTACACAAGGACTTGCCACACTTCTGGCACCAACAAAGTTGCAGTCTTACCTTAACCTTAAAGGCCGGTTGTTCTTGAAAATGCCCTTTGTACAGCGTCACAGTCCTCCTCCCTGGTTCCTGGTCTACAGGGTCGTGCAGGAGATGAGCCTCAGACGATTCCAGGTGGGTTCCCGGTTCCACGGTGGGTGAGCCAGGCCCGCTTTCAAGGTCATAAGTGATAGGAGCAGAATTAAGCCACTCGGCCCGTCAAGTCTACTCCACCATTCAAATATTGGCTGATCTATCTCGCCCCCTCCTAACCCCATTCTCCTGCCTTCTCCCCATAACCCCTGACACCCATACTGATCAAGAATCCATCTATCTCTGCCTTAAAAATATCCATTGACGGCCTACACAGCCTTCTGTGGCAAAGAATTCCACAGATTCACCAACCTCTGACTAAAGAAATTTCTCCTCATCTCCTTCCTAAAGGAATATCCTGAAGGAGGTATGGCCACCACCAGCTTTGGTTTGAAGTGTTCAATACAATATCAAATGTCCATTCTGCACTTTGAGTAATCATAGAGCTATACAGCATGGCGACAGGCCCTTCAGCTCAACTTGTCCATGCTGACTAAGTTGGCATTCTGGACTAGTCTTTCTCAACCCTTCCTATCCATATAGCTGTTCATATATACTATACATCACGTGCCAGATGTTCTCAAAGGCCAGTGGCATTTTTGCATTTCTTCAAGAAAGCTCTGAACACAATATTGAATCTTTTCCTCTGTCCAACATGTAATCTCCTCCCAAGATAGAGGTGGGAATAAATGGCATCCAAATGATGTAGTCTGCTCAACATAACTTACAGAATGTAATTAGTACCTCAACACTGCCAAATTCAGTCCAGTGAGGAACCCACATACCATGAGACCCAGAGCATCGCTGAGCAGAATCACCTGAGAGAGAAGAAGAAGGAGAAAGAGAAAGACATTGCAAATCAGAGGATCAAGAAGCAACTCCTCTTGGCTGAAGAGCGCTCTTCTATTAACCAGACTTCACTCGTTAAAAGAAGAGCATTTTAAAGGCATTGTGGAAATGCATGGGCACTGAGACTGATGAGTGAAACTGTTGACCTGCTGTGGGTCCATCAAAGTATAAAGTTTCAAAGCATTGTCCATGCATTCTGGCCATGTTGGTCTGCAGCAGAAGCTTCACAAAAGCCTTTAGCAAATGGAGAGAACTGTTTAATTATACTATTTAATTAGTCTGAAGAAGGGTCTCGACCCAAAACATCACCTTTTCCTTCGCTCCATAGATGCTGCCTCACCCGCTGAGTTTCCCCAGCACCAGTTACCTTCGATTTTTCCGGCATCTGCGGTTCCTTCTTAAATATTTAATGATACTAGTTTTCAACAGGTGTAAAGAAAATGCAACTTGTACCCATGCAAAACACTGTGGCAATTCAAGGTTAGCACATATCTCAGTCTAGTATTATTGTCAAAAGCCAGAACCCTAATTAGTCTTGTGCCCAAGAAAGTAAGCATGCTGTGAAAAAAACCTAATGGCATGTTGGCCTTCATTGTGAGATTATTTGAGTTTAGGAGCAAGGAGGTCCTACTGCAGTTTTACAGGGCCCTGGTGAGACCACACCTGGAGTAATGTGTGCAATTTTGGTCTCCTAATTTGAGGAAGGACATTCTTGCTGTTGAGGGAGTGCAGTGTAGGTTGACCAGGTTAATTCCTGGGATGGCGGGACTGACGTATAATGAAATAATGTATTGACTGGGCTTGTATTCGCTGGAATTTAGAAGGATGAAAGGGGATCTTATAGAAACATATAACATTCTTAGAGGATTGGACAGGGTAAATGCAGGAAAAATGTTCCCGATGTTGGGGGAGTCCAGAACCAGGGGTCACAGTTTAAGAATAAGGGGTAGGCCATTTAGGACTGAGATGGCCTCAAAAAGGCTGCCAGCATCATCAAAGATCCACAACATCCTGGCCACACACTCATCTCCCCGCTGCCTTCAGGTAGAAGGTACACGAGCCTAAATCTGCAACATCCAGGTTCAGGAATAGTTACTTCCCCACAGCCATCAGGCTATTAAATTAAACTCAAACAAAACTCTGAACATTAATAAACCATTGCCTTTATCTACTTATTTATGTATATATATATTCAATGGTATATGGTGACATTGATCTGTTGCGTATTTATTTATGCCTATTATATTCTGTTGTGCTGAAGCAAAGCAAGAATTCCATTGTTGTATCTGGGATACATGACAATAAACTCTCTTGAATCTTGAATCTTGAGATGAGGAAAAACGTTTTCACCCAGAGAGTTCTGTGGAATTCTCTGGCACTGAAGGCAGTGGAGGCTAATTCACTGGATGTTTTTGAGAGAGATGTAGATTTAGCTCTTAGGTCCAAGGGAATCAAGGGATATGGGGAAAAAGCCAGAATGGGGTACTGATTTTGGATGATCAGCCATGATCACATTGAATGGCGGAGCTGGCTCGAAGGGCCGAATGTCCTACTCCTGCACCCATTTTCTATGTTTCTATGTCTATGTTAAGTAACATGCAAAATGGGAGTGTCCAATTTAGGTCCAGATCTGCTAAATCTCCACACAATGTGCTCTTGTTTCAGTTGCCAAGCGGAGGCTATTCAGGAAACGATTTTTAAAAAAGACCTTAGAACCATAAATTGTTCTATTCTAAAAAGTTATTTATTTCGTGTTGGCTTCTCCTCCCTGATCTGAGATTATGCTGTCTCTTCCCTGGCTCAGTTCAAAGAATCAAATTGTGTACTTTCATTGTGTGCGTGGCCAAATCACTCAATAAACTAGTAGTTAGTCCCAAGGTGCGATGTTCAACAAAACTGGGCACTGCAGCGAAGGGCAGAACCAGTAGCAGTGGCAATAGCAAAATAGTTATATAATAGAAGGCCTGTTGGAACCTGCATATTAATGATAGAGTTAATGACGATGTCAGGTGTGTGACTGGTCTATTGTACGGGGACAGTTTACCCAGAAAGTAAAGTCTATTTAAAAAGGGGATGAAACATAACATGAAAGAAACGACCACTAGAAATATGATTTCTCCAGAAAAATCAACGTCGAGATGGTTACTCGAGTAGAGATGGCTACACGCAGGATATGTGCATTTAATCTACCTCGGGCACTTCCAATCTACCTTGGGAACTTCCAGGATTGCAAGGACTAGTCTTGATGGACAGGGGAATTAGCTTTGACCCTGGTGGGGAGTATTTTTGTCATTCTCAAACAGGTTTTAAATTGGACATATCCTAAGCTACAGTGGGGGAGATGATTACTGAGTAAGATAGACACAAAGTGCTGGAGTAACTCAGCGGGTCAGCCAGCATATCTGGAGAAAAAGGATGGGTGACGTTTCGGGTTGGAACCCATCTTCAAATCCAAAACCTCACCCATACCTTTTCTCCAGAGATGCCTTCTTCCCACCCATAACACCCCCACCACCATGTTTCACAGATGAAGTGATATGCTTTGGCAGTTCCTTCTTTCCTCTATACTTTGCTCTGATATGTTAATCTTTGTCTCATCTGTCCACAAGACCTTTTCCCAGAACTGTGGATGCTCTTTTAAGTACTTTTTGGCAAACTGCAACTTTGCAATCCTATTTTTGCGTCTAACCAGTGGTTTGCATCTTGCAGTTTAGCCTCTATACTTCCGTTTATGAAGTCTTTTGTGGATAGTGTACATTGATAAATCCACACCTGACTCCTGAAGAGTGTTGCTGATCTGTCGGACAGGTGTTTGGGGACTTATCATTATTATAGAGATAATTCTTCTGTCATCAGCTGTGGAGGTTTTCCTTGGCCTACCAGTCACTTTGTGATTAGTAAGCTCACCGGTGCTCTGGTTCTTCTTAATGATGTTCCAAACAGTTGATTTTGGTAAGCCTAATGTCTCTTGTACAGTTGTATTCTTGTTTCTCAGTCTCATAATGGCTTCTTTGACTTTCATTGGCATAACTTTGGTCCTCATGTTGATAAACAGCAATAAAAATGTCCAAAGGTGATGGGAATACTGGAGGAAAGATTAGGTGCTGAGAGCTCTCTTATACCTGCATTAAGGAGGCATTGAAACACCCCTGAGCAATTAAAAACACCTGTGAAGCCATGTGTCCCAGACATTATGGTGGCCTGAAATAATGTCCTAAACGCAGCTGTCATTTTAGATGGTGAAACCAAAATGTATTAAAATGGCTTTTAATAAAATCTGACAATGTGCACTTTAACCACATGTGGTTTTCTTCTATTACAAATCTCAAATTGTGGAGTACAGAGGCAAATAAATAAGTGATGGGTCTTTGTCCAAAATATTATGGAGTCACTCACTGTATGTGCTGGAATCACATGTTCCACACCCTGATACTTGATTTTCCTACCCGTAAGGCTCAAACAGAAAGTTGTCCTTGATGTAAAAATTTCCAACATGTTAGTGAATTAGCTCTGCTTCTATTCTGACACACACCAGCTGCAGTCAGAATGCTATAACTAAAATATTGTTTTCAGCAAGTTCCTTCCTGTGCCTAATATAAAGATCCTCTCTCCTGCCCTTTCTTCCGTGGGCTTAAACTTTTCTTTCCATGGTTTGAGTAGAAAACCCCCACTGTGAGATGCTCAATGTGCTTATTCTGCAGTGTTTGAGTCAGATAACTTATCAGCTAAAGCTCAAACTCTGATCTGTCAGTCCTTTTCTCCTGGGGCCAAAGCAACAAGAGTCCAACAGCAGACAGACAAAAGTTGGAGTAACTCAACGGGTCAGGCAGCATCTCTGGAGAAAGGGAATAGGTGTTGTTTCAAGTTAAGACCATTCTTCAGACTGAGAGTCAGGGGAAAGGGAAACGAGAGATATAGGAGGTACATAGAACAAATGACTGAAATAAATGCAAAAAGCAGCGATGATCAAGGAAATATGGAGCCCACAATGGTCCATTGTTGGCTGTGGGATAGATGATAACCACCTTTCCTTGATTAATGGTGAAATGAGCAGAGACTGACTAGCCCAGATGACATGGCATTTGAATACGTGTTCACTTTCCTTGGCCACTCTGTGACACCACTCCCAGTACTTCATCTGGTTTCTCAGGACTCGATTCCTGATGTTGACTTCCAGGTAGACACAAAAATCTGGAGTAACTCAGCGGGACAGGCAGCATCTCTGGAGAGAAGGGCTGGATGACTGGGTTTCAGGTCGAGACCTTTCCTCACCCAAAACGTCACCCATTCCTTCTCTCCAGAGATGCTGCCTGGCCCGCTGATTACTCCAGCTTTTTGTGTCTATCTCGGTTCCTTCTGCAGTTCAGATTCAGATTCAGATTCAGATTCAATTTTAATTGTCATTGTCAATGTACAGTACAGAGACAACGAAATGCATTTAGCATCTCCCTGGAAGAGCGACACAGCAAATGATTTGAATAAATAACAATAAGTGTCCGGGGGGGGGGGTGATTGGCAGTCACCGAGGTACGTTGTTGAGTAGCGTGACAGCCGCCGGAAAGAAGCTGTTCCTGGACCTGCTGGTTCGGCAACGGAGAGACCTGTAGCGCCTCCCGGATGGTAAACAGTCCATGGTTGGGGTGAGAGAGGTTCTTGGCGATGCTGAGCGCCCTCCGCAGACAACGCTTGCTTTGGACAGACTCAATGGAGGGGAGCAAGGAACCGGTGATGCGTTGGGCAATTTTCACCACCCTCTGCAATGCCTTCCGGTCGGAGACAGAGCAGTTGCCATACCAAACTGTGATGCAGTTGGTAAGGATGCTCTCGATGGTGCAGCGGTAGAAGTTCACCAGGATCTGAGGAGACAGATGGACCTTCTTCAGTCTCCTCAGGAAGAAGAGACGCTGGTGAGCCTTCTTGATCAGAGAGTCGTGAGTCTCTGGAATTCTCTGCCACAGAAGGTAGTTGAGGCCAGTTCATTGGCTATATTTAAGAGGGCGTTAGATGTGGCACTTGTGGCTAAAGGGATCAGGGGGTATGGAGAGAAGGCAGGTACGGGATACTGAGTTGGATGATCAGCCATGATCACGTTGAATGGCGGTGCAGGCTCGAAGGGCCGAATGGCCTACTCCTGCACCTATTTTCTATGTTTCTATGTTTCTATCAGAGTTGAGGTATTGTGGGTCCAAGAGAGGTCGTCGGAGAGGTTGACTCCCAGGAACCTGAAGCTAGAAACACGTTCCACCTCCGTTCCGTTAATGTGGATGGGGGTGTGCGTGCCGCCCCTGGACTTCCTGAAGTCTACAATGAGCTCCTTGGTCTTCTTGGAGTTAAGGGTCAGGTTGTTGTCAGCGCAACATGCTGCTAAGTGCTGGACCTCCTCCCTGTAGGCCGACTCATCGTTGTTGCTGATGAGGCCAATCACCGTTGTATCATCTGCATACTTGATGATGGTGTTAGTACCATGTACAGGTGTGCAGTCATAGGTGAAGAGGGAGTAGAGGAGGGGGCTCAGCACACAGCCCTGTGGAACACCGGTGTTCAGGGTGAGGGTTGAAGAGGTGTGCTTGTCTAACCTAACAGACTGGGGTCTGTTGGTTAGAAAGTCCAGTATCCAGTTGCAGAGGGAAGGAGCGATGCACAGATTACCGAGTTTGGTGATCAATTTTGATGGTATAATGGTGTTGAATGCTGAGCTGTAATCGATGAACAGCATTCTTACGTAAGTTCCTTCCTACACATTGACCTCTAGGTACGACTGTTCCCAATGCCGCCTGACCAGGCACGGAAATCGCTAACAAAACATGGGGGGGGACACAAACCCTTGGCGGCCGCGCGCACACACACACACAAGGCTTCGAAGACCGGAGAGCCGAGGAGGAAGGAGCCGCTGATGACAACGGATGTGAGAAGTGTGCCGGTAGGAAATGAACCACGGGATTGCCTCCAACGTCTTCATGGCCGGCTGCAGAAGGTCCCCCCCCCCCCACCCACCCAAGGACAAAGCTGGTCGGGCAAGAAGAGAAGAGGGATGTCGGTCGGTTCGCGGGCCGAGCGGGTTGAGGGTGACGGAGGAGACCAGCAGCTTGGGTCCTCCCTGGATCGGGAGCCGCTCCAGTACAGCGAGCGGGTGGACCAGACTTCTTGTAAATGCCGCCAAAATATGGAGACTCGTGCACGAGTGATCTCAGCAAAAATAATTTCTCTGCACAGTGCACACATGACAATAAAGCACCATTGAACCAATATAAATATCATTGCACACCTAAACAAGGATCTGGTGACTCAATGTTCCACTCCTCCTGCAGGAATCACATTTTCTACACACTAATACTTGATTTTCCTACCCGTAGGGTTCAAACAGAAAGTTGTCCTTGATGTACTTATGAACATTTCCAACATGTTAGCAAATTAGCTCTGCTTCTATTCCGACACACACCAGCTGTGATCAGAATCTCCACTGCTTCACTTCTCCTCCTTCACCAAATCTCTTGGTCAATATCATTAAACTGTGGAGCCTATGCTTGCTCGGTTTCCTCTTTAATTTCTACAACCTAGAACTACCAGTGACTGGATATTGAAATCGTTATAATGGACTGGCTGTCCAAAGTTGTCTACATGGCAGCATTGGGAGAGGATTACTCGTGAATCCTTCGTGCTCCCCAGGCTTATTTTCAGTGACGATTATATTTTATCCCAAGTAACTGAACTCCTGTTCACCAAAATGATTAAAACTGTATGAAGTACACCTACTTGGTGGTGGCACAATGGTGCAGCGGTAGAGCTGCTGCCTTCCAGTGCCAGAGACACGGATTCGATCCTGACTAATGGGTGCTTTCTGTATGTGTGTTCTCCCTGTGACCGCGTGGGTTTTCTCTCGGTGCTCCGGTTTCCTCCCACACTCCAAAGGTTTGTCCGTTAATTGGTGCCAGAAAAAATTGCGAATTGTCCGCAATGTGTAGGATAGTGTCAATGCACGGGGTGGGCGCTGGTCGGCGTGGACTCGGTGGGCTGAAGGGCCATTCTTCCGCACTGTATCTCCAAAGTCTAAATTCTAAAGTAAACGCTAAAGCATGAATTCGAAACACTGGCTTCCTGACACTGGGGTTCAGCTTCACCATGCTGTTCTTTCCATGTCGGTCATGTGAAGTTAGAATAGCTGAAGGAGGCAGACTTCATATTATAAAACCGCTTAATATAAGAAGCACACAATGCTTCCGCAACATGAATGCCAATATCTCACATTGACTGCAGACATCCCAGAGCAATATTGTTCATTGAGCAGACTGATGCCGGCCATCCAGACAATGGGCACCGCTGCCATGATATGGTCAGGGGCTGCTCCACATTAAATGTGTGTGAATGTTCGCTCAGAAAGGAAGCCAACTCAATAGCCCCAATGAATTCCTGCATCCGGGCATTGTAAACAACATTGAAATAGGTTTCCTGCATTTGTAAAGCCTCCAGTTTATCTCATAATATGTTTGTTGTCTTTGTTATAATTCCGAGTTTTTAACAGTAAGACGGGTTTCATTCAGAATCACTTTAAGCAAAGCCGTAAAGAGAGCAAGCACACTGTCATTTTCCCATGAAGGGTCTGGAATTGTTCAGCACGTCCATATACTGATCCACTGACAGAAACAGGCTGCCCATAAATCTCTCACTATCAGCCCGTTTCTTTCAACAGTAAGATTTTAAAATTGAGCTGCAGTTTTTAGTAATGCGACTGACGTCTATCTATTATCACTTTTGTCACACATTTCTGAATAGTGCACAAGGCAGCCTTTGTCACCTGAAGGTGCCAGAATTATGCAGAGTAGGCAGGTAGTGATCCGAAGACCCGAAACGTCACCTATTTCTTCTCTCCGGAGATGCTGGCTGTCCCGCTGAGTTACTCCAGCATTTTGTGTCTACAGGTAGTGATATCATCCTGGTGAGCGTTCTCATCCACCTGTCAGGCCATGTGATAGTCACGCGTGGAAAATCTGGTATCTCGCAGCAGGAGTAAGCTCTCCACATGTGCCATTGGGTAGGGTGGTGAATGACCCTCAAACTTGTTGATACCCGATTCACAATTCAAAACTTTAGAAGGAATCAAGTTAATTACTTGTGTGATGAGGTAGAGTTCTCTGATTTAAAGGGAAGTGCTATGTATCAGGTTGAGGTTGGATTTCCAAATGTCATCTTCTGCCCTAGGTGTTTGTCAGCAGAGATTGATGGACTGATTATCATTCCATCTGTCTCAACCTGATGGGGGGGGAGGGGGGGGGTGGCAGAAGAAATTTTATCTTTTTAAGAAATGCAGAAGAAAAGTTCACTAAGCATATGTTAACTTGTGTTTGAAGGCACTGTACTCACTGGAGTTTAGAAGGATGAGGGGGAACCTCATCAAAACTTACCGAATAGAGAAAGGCCTGGATAGAGTGAATGTGGAGAGGATGCTTCTTCTAGTGGGAGAGTCTAGGACTAGAGGCCATAGACTCAGATTAATAGGACATACCTTTAGAAAGGAGATGAGGAGGAATTTATTTAGTCAGAAGGAAGTAAATCTGGGAAATTTGTGGCCATAGACAGCTGTGGAGGCCGTCAATTGATATTTTTAAGGTGGAGACGATATTTGATTAGTAAGGGTGTCAGGTTAATGGGGAGAAGGCAGGAGAATGGGGTTAAGAGGGAAATGTAGATCAGCCATGATTGAATGGCAGAGGAGACGATGGGCCAAATGGCCTGATTCTGCTCTTATAACTTATGAAGAAAAGGTCAATAAAGAAGAGAAAGGAACCTGACCGAAGAAAAGGATGGGAAGAGGAGAATTATGTACAAGGAGGATTTGTCTTCAATACACCTTAAGAGTCAATTCAGCATTATTCATCTTAGTTGAGGACCAATGACTCCACAATACTGTAATGATGGGGATGCAGATCTATCATGTGATGCAGACATGGCAGCAACCTCAGAGCCCTGTGTGGACCATCTTGACAATGATAGTGAAGGGAAAAATGGCCCTTCATTTCTTCACCTCAGGATTGCTCCAAGCTTCTACTGACAACATTATACAGAACCAGTAGCATTAGGGAGATGAAGAACATCCTCTTCTCAAGGAGAGTCACATTCATCCCTTACCGTTTGGGTAGAGGAAAGCCAAACGCACACGAGGAAATATTGACCAGGATTAAGAATTTCATATAAAGTGTCAGCTCTGATTCTTTCAACTCAAATCAGCTGTTTTCTGCTGATCCCTCGTCAGCGGATCAAAATGTATCACTATTGTAGGAGTATAATTTCTTTAACTTTTATCGTGGCCGCATTCATCTGCAGAAGATTTTCCTTGTCATTGCCATTCATTCAGATAGATTGCTCGATGCTATTATTATGTATCTGGCAGCTGTGGCCTCCATTTTGCCACCACTGCAGAGCACCAAATGGATGCCTGGTGATAAGGGCCTGATTCCAATGTGTAAAGAGGGCCATCATTCCTTTCACAGCGTCATCCACAAGGGCAACAGAGGCAACACAAGATGAGAACTGGTTGTTCTTAAGCTGTTTTTTTAAGAATTCTTTATTTTTTATTTTTATAATGCGTCTTTGTCCACCAATAGGCAGAGCACAGTCAAATCTGTTTTCATTTGTATTAAAAATATCATATTTGTTGATATTGTGACTCAAAACTTTAAGAAACACTAACCAAAATTACCAGCATCTGAAAGGCTCGAAACTAAATTTAAAAACCTGAATATCAAATGTAAGAGCAGTGTTAAACTAAATACACCAATTCTTAGGACTAATGAACTATATTTGTAACCGAAGGATTTGTTTTCAATTTGATCTCAAGATATGGACATGGCTGGAAAGTTACAAAGAGAGACCCAGAAGCTTTGAGCCCTGCGATCCTAACGACGCCGTAATATTGTACGTCCTCAGGAGGGTATCTGATCCGGTGCAAAATTTATCACTGATGCAATTCCCTGGCATTTGGTGCCCTTGTTCCTCTAGGCTAATAGAGGCCATGTAGAGGAGATGTGTTTAAGGAAGTGCTGATTAAAAAAATCTTGGCACATTGCTGTAAATAGTAAAACCTGAAACATTAATTCTGACTCTGATTCCACCCCAACTGATGTTGTCTGACCTGCTGTGTATTTTTAACATTTTCTGTTTTATCAGGTAAATGGAAAAAATAAGTTTAATGCAGGAGGTTATATAAACTTTCAAATTGGATCACTCTAAAGCAATAATCTGAACTTTTATTCGATATGTTGGTTTTGTGACTTGTAACACATTTTTTCTTTCAGTATATTTACATTTTATATAATGAATAATGTTCTGATTTGTGCAGGAATCACTTTCACAGCTGCTTCATATCCAATGGAAGTAACACATGGAGCAACTGTGAGCTTATTTGGAAAATATCCGACAGTAACCTGCCTTTCACATAATTGGAATAGAAAATTAATGTTACAGTTTTCATTCATTCTTCCTGCTGTTTCCTCTTTTTCTTTTGCTGTACACCTGCATGTGCAGAAAAGTAAAACTTGATGGTGAGTGGTCGACAGATTTTATAGTAATCTTGTGGGAACAGGATGCAAGCTGCTGAGGAAGAATGGATGGATGGATGGATGGATGGATGGATGGATGCAGTATTCCAGCAGGTGCAGTTTCCTCTGTAAGAATGCAACTGAGGTTTATGTAACATCCTATTTGCAACCATTTAAATCATGAGCAGACAGATAGAGTCTGCATTTAAAACACAGCAGGGTAGACTCGTGGCCTTGGCTACAAACCCCCAAAGACGTGGAGGTTTGGCACCTGTAAATTGCCCCCCTAGTGTGCAAGAAGTGAATACAAAAGTGGGATAACATAGAACTAGTGTGGGACATCATGGGGCAGGAAATCTGAGCACCTGGAGAAAGACCCATGCGGTCACAGGGAGATTGTACAAACACCGTACAGACAGCACCCATAGTCAGGATCGAACCCAGGTCTCTGGCGTTGTAAGGCAGCAACTCTACCGCTGTGTCACCGTGCTGCCCTGTGGCCCTTCTCCACAGAGCCTTTGTAGTGGCGGCAGTTTAGTGGCACTGAGCTAATGTGCGTCCCTTAGGGTATACTCCTGCATGTTGGAATGTGCTAGTCAGCCGCTTTTGCGCTGAATATTTCCTTCCACTGGAAAACCAACAACTTTTGGGCAGACCAAATTGAGTTGATGTTCTTCTAGAAGCAGTGGATGTGCATCTCAATATACGTTCCCGCGAACAGACCGGAGAACGGAATCCAATGTTACACACCTGCTCAGGGAATAATTCCGTACAGCCTACTGCATCGCTTTTCAGACTTTCTTGGCAAATGTATAGACCTCAGGAAGACAGGTCATCATCTTACACATATCGCAGCAATCTCGAGGGCAGTTCTCTGTGGGACTGAGGACCTAAGTGAAGGGTCTGATAACATTACACTTGATCAATATTCCGTTCCATGACAATTTAGAAGCGTCGTCATCTGTTAAGAAAGCTCTACGCATTTTTAAGATGGGGTGACTTTTCAAAAAGTCCCTAATTTAATCACAGGTCATAGAGTCATAGAGTGATACAGTGTGGAAACAGGCCCTTTGGCATAACTAGCCAGCACTGGCCAACATGTCCCAGCTACACCAGTCCCTCCCACCCTGATGAGGAAAAACCTTTTCACCCAGAGATTTGCAAATCTGTGGAATTCTCTGCACACAAGGCAGTGGAGGCCAATTCACTGGATGTTTTCAAGAGGGAGTTAGATTTCGCTCTTAGGGCTAACGGAATCAAGGGATATAGGGGAAAAAGCCAGAACGGGATACTGATTTTGGATGATCAGCCATGATCAAATTGAATGCTCGAAGGGCCGAATGGCATACTCCTGCATCTATGTTTTCTATGTTTCTATGCCTGTGTTCAGTCCATATCCTTCTAAACTTGTCCAATCCATGTACCTGTCTAACTGTTTCTTAAATGTTGGGATAGTCTACACCTCAATTACCTCCTCGGACAGCTTGACCACACACCCACCAGCCTTTGTGTGAAAAAGTTACCCCTCAGATTCCTATTAAAACTTTTCTCCTTCACCTTAAACCTATGTCCGTTGGACCTCGATTCACCTACTCTGGGCAAGAGACTGTGAATCTACCCAATCTATTCCTCTTGTGATTTTACATAAAGGCAGTAAATGTGAATTCTAAACTTTTCAACCATGACTTCCAACTCTTCAGATTACCGGATATGAGGTTATACAAATCACAGACGGATGAGCAAGTGAAAAATACAAGATGCAAGACATGCTGAACAGAATCAGAGATGGATAGATCCATATGCCTCATATCATGGGAAAACTGGAACAGGGAAAAGATGTGAAGAACTGTAAAAGTTTGTATAGAAATGTATGACTAAAGGTTACATTAAAATAGTATTGGAAAAAAAACTGCAGAATGAAAAGTAAATCTTGTAATTTATTTAATTTAATTGAATCAGCTGGTAAAACCTCATTAAATGTGGGAGAATGCATCAGAACGGCTCACATACCAGGGTGATTGCAATCAGTTGTTTTCTTTTGCTGATACTGAGTCACAACCCTCCTGTTCTATCCCAGAAATGTTCTCATAAGTCAGTATAGTAAATACCCTGTCATATTTTGTCATGGCAACTGCCCTAATCTGGGAAGATCGTGATCGACGTGAAACTTTACAAAAATAGTAGTGTGTTGTTACTGGGAAATTTGCAGCATTCGAGCAGATTGTATGTGCATGCAAGCAAATGGAACTTCATTAAAGGCTATCACCCCAAAACAAAAATCTTGCAATCTCGTTGGACTGTGTATTCTTAAAGGTTTGTCACTGTGAAAAGGAGTTGGATTAGGCATTGATAATGGCTTATCAATAGGTAAATAATGCCTTAAGAATTTACACTCATGGCACGAAAGACTTACTTTGATATGAAGATATTGCAAATGTATTCTCCCATCAAACTAGTTATGTGCCATTCCATGAATTGAAAAATGTACAGCTACTTGGAAAATGTTCACATAGGCACTATTTAAGATTATAAAATATGTCAGTTATTAAACCAGTTGTATTAGTTTCATTGGCATCATATCCATAAATAGTTTTCTTGTGGAAACAATGAGAGAGAGCATGGGAAAATGGCAGGGATCACATGCCATCTCCCATGTATTACGCAGCAGAACTAGGGTAGAGCATTAACTCCGTATATTTCCAAGACAGATTTACAACAGTCACCATTTTCTGCATGTTTTCACAGAAACATGTAGAATTATTATTATTTTTTTTTTATTTTTTTTTTAACAAAGTGCAAAGTTGTCCATTTGTTACAGACAGAGTGTACGAAAAGAATAAACGCAAAACAACTTATGCCAACATATAACAAGACAACAACAATACAAAAAAACAAGAGACCAAAACTAACCCCTCCCCAGTCACAACCAGTGAACATATGCAAATATCAACCCGTCACACCAATAACTCCCGATAAGTGAATGGGTAGACTGTTAAGGTGTTAAACTGTACTTGATGATCAAGCATTTACAAAGTCTGGAATGCATTTAAAAAAGGTCCCCACACTTTTTGAAACTTTCCATTTGAATGTTGAAGTGAGTCCCATGTATTACGCAGCAGAACTAGGGTAGAGCATTAACTCGGTGTATTTCCAAGGGCAGAGTTACAACAGTCATAACTTTCTGTTAACAGAAACATGTAGAATTATGAGAGAAATTACTGACATAATTTAATTTTTTAATTCCAAGTTAAGGAAAGGATATGGCAGGAAAGATAAAGAATGGCACTTGGATCTAGTGGCGACCACTGGGACAGATCAATGGATTAGGATTAAAGGAATAATTACAACGGACTATTTGCTGGAGGATCTCATCGGGCCAACCCGCATTTGTAGTGGGCTAAAAAGTTTAGTTTAGTTTAGTTTAGAGATACAGCACGGAAACAGGCACTTCGGCCCATCGAGTCCGCACCGACCAGCGATCCCCGCACATTAACACTGCCCTACACACACTAGGGATAATTTTACACTTATACCAAGCCAATTTACCTACATATCTGTAGGAGCGTCTTTGGAGTGTGGGAGGAAACAGAAGATCTCTGAGAAAACCCACGTTCTGACGCAAACTCCGTACAGTCAGCACCCGTAGTTGGGATCAAATCTTGGTCTCCGGTGCTGCAAGCACCATAAGGCAACAACTCTACCTCTGCGCCACCATGATGCTGACATTTTGGCAGTCGTTTTGGGACCAAATCCTGCACCCCACACAAATGTTGAACTTCCGGTGGCGCAATGCAAGGCTAGAGACCAGCGCCAGCTAGCTCCAAGCAAAATCCGCTAAACAAGCACCGGAAGAAGTAGGCCCGACTGAAGCCTCGGGCTCAGCTACAATGTCATCCCAAGAAGATGTTTCAAAGAAACCAAAGACTAAAAAATCTGAGATAGAAGATCTTCGGAATTTTCTATCTCAGGAAATTAAAAATATAAAGGAACAACTGAAGAATTTTAATGAAAAGTTGAACTTTAAAGAAAAATTTCAAACTTTTAAAGAAGAATTTAAGGAGGAAATGAAAGAAGAAATCAACTCCACCGTCCTTGAACTATTGGACACATGAAAGAACGAAACGGAAGAAAAGCTGGCTCAACAGATTGCGGAGATGGATGTCAAAATCAACTCGATGGAGTCCAGCTTTAATGACAGATTGGATCCCATTGATAAAGCACTGAACCAACAGAATATAGCAATAACCTACTTAGAGGAGATTGCTTCAACAAGTGCCGATGCGACACAACAACTTATCAGAGAGAATCAACGCCTATCAGAATTACTGAGTAAAATAACTGAAAAATGCACTGAATTGGAAGGACGTCAGAGGCGTCAGAATTTAAGAATTGTCAGCATTCAAGAAGGAAGAGAAGGGAACCGAGACCCCCGCAAATTCGTTGCAAACTTATTGCAAAAAGTCTTAAATCAGGATCAAAAGCCTCTGCTAGGTCGTGCACATAGAGTGATGAGACGCCGCTCACGTGCAGATGCCCCTCCAAGACAAATGATAGTGAAGGTGCAATACGACCATGTACTGGAGGAGATGATGAAGAAAATTGTTCGTACCAGGAATCTCATATACGATGGAGATAAGATCAGTATCTACCGAGATTATCCTGTGGAGGTCTCCAGGAAGAGAGCGCTGTTTAAAGAGACAAGAAGAATACTTAAGGAAGTGAAAGGTCTGAGGTACGGCTTGATGTACCCGGCAACATTAAGAGTCACCTACAGGCAGAATGAACATATCTTCACTAACCCTAAGGATGCATTGGATTTCGCCCAGAACATCGAGAGTGTGCCCGATGACTGAACATTAATCACAAAATATCTGACGTCAACGAACAATGTGACTTTGTAAAGATCTGATGGAACTTAAGCTGTTATACTTAAGGACAAATGAAATTAGATAAGGACTGCTGAACAAGGCTTTTCCCATGGACATGCCACACTCATATTTACTATTAACATTAACAACTGACAAATACTAATCATAACTGCTCGGTACTACTAATAATTATTACTAACGGTTACTAACTACTTATAATTGAATTACTTAGAATTAGTTAAAATGGCAACTATACGTACGGTTGGATTTAAAGCTTGATTTCACTTTTTTTCTTCTTCTTTCTCTCTTTTTGATATAGATGAGACATACTGTATGTTGATAATAGTTGCCTTGTTATTTTGTACTTTTTACTAATGGATTATGAATACTTTGGAACTTAAAATGTTTTCCACCTCCCCGGTAAAATATAGTTACTGAAATTTCAACTTAAAGAGAGCATGGAGCTAATTAAGTTTTTTTATTTTTCAATGGCCTTGTTTTTTAAGAAAATATTTAATACAATTCCGGAACTTATACAACACAATTTAATAATTGGAGGAAACTTAAATTGTACACTAGACCCCTATTTAGACAGATCATCAAGACAACGGAAAATAAAATCGCAGTCAAGTAACTTATTAAATGCATATATAGATACTAGTAATATTAAGGATGTCTGGAGAATTGAAAACCCAACCGGACAAGAATATTCATTTTACTCATCGGTACATAAAACATATTCAAGAATAGATTATTTTTTAGTGGATTCCAAACTTATCCCATTTACTTACAACTCGAAATATCACAACATTATAATCCCGGACCATGCACCCGTAACATTTATGATTAAACTAAATGGAAGGATGGAGAAACAGTCACAACAGAGACTTAACCCACAAATCTTAAAGGAAAAAGTATGTCAGGAATATCTTACTAAACAGATTAATATGTTCTTTGAAACCAATGATCACCCTGAAACATCTGCTTCCCTACTCTGGGAAACATTTAAAGCATTTACTCAAGGAGCAATGATCTTCTCCCAAGCATTTCACAATAAAGAGAATCGGGTTAAACATAAGGCATTGGAAAGGGAAATAAGACAATTAGACATAGAAAATGAGGCTGCACCTACTATGATAAAACACAATAAAATAGCAGCATTGAAATATAAATTAAATAAAATATATTCAGACCAAGTTATAAAATGTTACCAATACATTAAACAATTACATTTTGAATTCGGCAACAAACCACAAAAATTATTGGCTCGCCAACTTCGGAAACTGGACGGGGAAAAAACAATTCACAAAATTAGATCAGAAACAGGAAAACCACTAGTACAATCTAAGGATATTAATGAGAGGTTTCTGCAATATTATCAAAACCTCTACTCAGCTAAAACGATAGATCACTTGACAGGAATGGAAGCATTCTTACAAAAATGCAACCTTAAAGAGTTAGATTTGAAAGATAGAGAATTACTAGACGCTGAAATAACAGTAAAAGAAATTGAAGAGTCTATCAGATCTCTAAAACATGGTAAGGCCCCGGGTCCTGATGGTATAAGCTCTGAATTCTATTAAAAAAATTATGATCTGATCGCTCCACGTTTGAAGACACTGTATGAACATGTCTATACCAGAAACTACCAGAAATGCTCATTGAATCTATAATAACACTTATACCAAAAATAGATAAGGACCTGGAAGGTCCAGATTCATATAGAGCTATAGGTCTCTTAAACACTGATCAAAAATTATTAACTAAAATCCTAGCACAAAGATGAATAAATTAATACACCCTGACCAAACAGGATTTATACCAAAACGCTATTCTTCATATAACCTGAGACAATTATTCAGTATTATATATTCAAAGAGAAGTACTGACGAAGTACTAATGAAGATCTAGCAATCATTTCATTAGATGCTGAGAAAGCATTTGACCAGGTGGAATGGCCCTATTTATTTTCAATTGGGAGAGAAGTTTAGTACATGGGTACAACTTTTATATACTAATCCAACAGCTAGAATATCAACAAACCAAATGTTATCAGCTAAATTTAATTTATCTAGAGGCTGTAGACAAGGATGCCCGTTATCTCTGTTATTATTCGCCAACTATCTCAATGTTTGGTAGAATTAATGCAATAAAAATGATTTTTCTCCCACAATTACTGTACCTTTTTCAATCAATCCCAATATATCTTCCAAAAACTTTTTTTTTTAAAGGTTGACTCTATAGTCACTAATTTTATCTGGGATTATAAGAATCACAGAATAAATAAAAAGCACTTATGTAGATAAAAAATAAATGGAGGTTTAGCCCTACCGAATTTTATGCTCCATTTCTGGGCAGTTAACATTAAAAATATGAATTTTTGGTTGGAAGAACTGGACCAACAACCAGATTGGTTAAAAATGGAAAAGGAAGACTGTTTACCCTTTGAAATTGGGTCAATTTTGTTTGCTACTACTAAATTAAGCAAAAAAACCTATAGTGAAAACCCCATAGTATACAGCGGAATACGCATTTGGAAACAATTAAAGAAGACTCTAAAATTGGATAATCTATCACTACTCCTTCATTACATTATTCAAAAACGAAATTAAATAGAATTTTCCAAAGTATATCTCCTATCTGTGAAAAATGTCAGCACTTAGATGCTAACCTAACGCATACATTTGCAAATAGTATAAAAATTAATAATTTTTGGACGGAAATTTTTAAGATAATTTCGGAAGTTGTCAACATCCAATTGGACCCCGACTCAAAACTAATAATATTAGGACTATTAGAACAAAATCAAATATTTACAACAAACCAAAGTAACTTTATCGACTACAGTATAATAATCGGGAAAAAATTAATATTAAAATTATGGAAAGGTCCTATAATCCCCACAATTAAAATGTGGATTATGGAAATGTTGAAGACCCTATACTTGGAAAGAATAAGATTTGTCTTAATGGACAAACAAGAACTTTTTATCAGAACATGTCTCCATTTATTGACTATTTGAAGGGGCAGACTAGTTCAGCACGAGAACCTGACTGAAACCTGAATTAAGGATTGGATGAAGAATTACATTTTATAATTCACGGACATATCTCCAATGATGTATAATTAGTTAACTATTCCATTCTCTTTTATTATACCTTCTGGGTTTTTGTTTTTTTTTTGGTTTCTTTTCTCTATTATTTTCTGTCTATATTAAAATGTAAAAAATAGATAGAAGTACAACTACTAAATAATTGATAATATTGACAATATTAATAATGTATGAACACCACAAACAAAATGTTTTATATAATGTACTTCTAATAAAAAAATTATTAAAAAACAAAACAAATGTTGCTCAATCCATTGAGTTATTCCAGCAGATTTTTCTCGCTCCTGCACCGGCAGTCTCCTAAAGGAATAAATGTTTGATTGGAAATGATATTTTCTTTTGTTTTATTGAGTTCCCACTCCCACTCTCTCTACCTTATTTTCTTTCTCAAATGGACTGGGCCTTTCTTTGGCTTCCTCAATTTTTCCTCATTCTGTTTTTCACTCATATTATTTCCCACTGTTTTCCTCCCACTCTCCTTTCAGTGAGAGCACGATCAATTCAGAAAGCACCACCGACCTCACGAATGCCACATGTGTCTCATCCCCATACCAATGCATCGGAAACACAAATATCCGTACTTACCTGTGATTCACAACAAATCCAAAGGTTTGGGTGCAGGTATATTATGGAACTAACATACGCATCTTATTTACATCATTAACTATCAGCAATGGCACATGTAGCAGCACCCTTCCTTAAGAGTCAAGTGGCACTTTAGAGAAATATCTAAACCGACACGTTAACACTATGCATAGGAACTATGGCACTGTAAAATAAATTTAGTCTAGTTTAGTGGTACAGCATGGTAAAAGGCCCTTCGGCCCACTGAGTCGGCACTGACCAGTGATCCCCGCACATTAACACCACCCAACACACACCAGGGACAATTTTACATTTTATTCCAAGCCAATCAACCTACAAACCTGTACGACTTTGGAGTGTCTTTCAGATAAAAACTATAACTTGCAGGTGCATCTGAAAGATTCAATGACACTTTTTTTTTGCAAATTAAACAATAGGAAATCTCCACAGTAATAATCCTTCAGCCAAAAGACTGGCTTTTGAATATAACTTTATCGTAACTTTGTTTTGCCCTTGGTTCACATCAACATTTCCCAGATTATAACAATTACAATACCAAAAATATTTTATTGACTGTAGCTTTCTTGACAGTGTCCTAAGATTGTTACCTTTTTAAACACAGGTCACTTGTTTAATTTAGTTTAGTTTTAAGATACAACGCAGAAACAGGCCCTTCGGCCCACCGAGTCCGCACTGAGTGCACTTTATTTTTACACACACTGGGGACAATTTTACAATTATACCAAGCCAATTAACCTACAAACCTGTGCATCTTTGGAGTGCAGGAGGAATCCAAAGATCTTGTAGCAAACCCATGCAGGTCACGGGGAAAACATATAAACTCCATACAGACAGCACCCGTAGTCCGGATCGAACCCGGGTCTCTGGAACTGCATGGCAGCAACTACCGCTGCGCCACCGTGCCACCCTTGTTTTCGAAAGATAAAACAGACATTTTAATATAGATAGCTGTCAGTTTATGAAATATGATTTTGTTCATCTTTTATACATTCTTGACAGAATTAAGTTTTTATTTAATTATACATGCAGTCCAACAATTGTGTTCTTCAAAGGGTCTAGTAATTGATTGAAACAATAACAGTGAACAATGACAATCACCATAGTAAATATCAAACAATTTGGAGGAGGCTTTTTGTTGCAGTGTAGCTTTGTGGACTTATTGTAATATAATAATCTCAGTTCTACCTAATATTATTCCGGTGTTTCCTGTATACCATTCTGAACCCTTCAAGTGATTTACACACATATATTAACCAAATTCCAATTGTTCACAGTGTATTCCAAAAAATAAAAAGCATTTTTTTTGTAAATTGCTATTTAATCTTTAACCATTTTAACAGTAAATAGACCTATGCAACCTGAAAATATAGCAAGGAATATTAATGCACGATAATGCTTGAAATAGAATATGTTAAAAGAATAACAAGTATCTTTAAATATTCAAGTAGTTTCAGGCAATGAATTTATATAAATGGTCAAACCATAGCTCAAAGAGTTGTATCGTTGCATTGTACAAAATCTAATCCATGGATAATTAAAACATGAAACATTGAACAGTACACCACAAGAATAGGCCCTTTGGCTCACAATGTCCGGGATGAACATGATGCCAAGGCCAACTCTTGTCTGCCTGCACATAATCCATACATGTCTATTATCTGCATATCCATATAACCTATCTCAAGGTCCCTTAAATGCCACTGTCATATCTGCCTCCATCACCACCCACGACAGCATGTTCCAGGCACTCACTACCCTCTGTGGAAAAAAAACTGACCAGCACATCTCCTTAAAACTTTAAAGCCATGTCCTCTAGTATTTGCTATTTCCATCCTGGGAAAAAGGTTCTGACTATCTACCCTTTCTATATCTCTCATAATTTTATATACTTCTATCCGCTCAACCTCCGACATTCCAGAGAAAACAATCCAAGTCTGTCTAACCTCTCCCTGTAGCTAATACCCCCTAATCCAGGCATCATTCTGGAAAACTCCCTCTCCACCCTTTCTAAAGCTTCCACATTCATCCTGGAATAGGGTGATCAGAATACTTGCACACAATACTCTAAATGCAGCCTAACCAAAGGCCTATAAAGCTGCGT
Source organism: Raja brachyura (assembly GCA_963514005.1). The sequence continues at coordinate 17,157,016 of OY740809.1, forward strand.
CATGACTTCCTGACTTATACTCAATAACCCAACCATTGCCCTTAGCAATGAAGACAATCATACCATATACCTTCTTCATTACTCTATCAATTTGTGTTGCCACTTTCATGGAGTTATAGACTTGGTGCCCAAGGCCCCACATCAATGTAGATTTAAAAGGAAATGGAAACATTTGAAGACAGACACTTTAAGAAAATGCAGCACTTCAAAGAATTAATATCGTCTGTCGATACTTAAAACAAATTGCATGAGACATGTATAGGACACATTTAAAATGGTGGCCCACAATGAATGCTCTATATCTGAGTTGTATCAATCAGCGTTAATTTTGATGAATTTCACATGTAAAAGGTGTGATTTTTAATAAATATTTCTCTGATCACAATAACATTTCCAGTGCATTCCTCACCCCGTCTGCTACATTTCAACTATTCTAAATATCTAATCATTTAAATAAATATTCCAATCCACTATAACTATAACAGCAATACAATTTGAAGTCTATGAGATTAATTATAATTAATAACCCTTAAGGCAATAAATGCCCGCTGATTTGCACTCCTGCCTAAATATGCACAAATATGATAAGAAATTTCAGGCACAATAATAAACTTAAGACACGATAAGAATTATTTTACAACATTGTCATATTTAAATGGTAGGAAGTCAAATAGTATTATATTTCAGAGTTCAGGAAGTACTATGCATTTTTATGCCTCCTGTGATGTTAAACAACTCAGTATGTGGCCCCTGTGTTGTTCAATATGAGAGGATTTTAAACTCATAAACCCTTGAATTTGAATGAGTAAAAGATAAAATGTAATGAGAAAGGGTCAGGAGCCTTTCTAATGGATCATTGAAGTAAATCATTGGGTAGTTTAGAGACAAAGAACTGGTTTACAAAAAAACGTCACAAAGTGTTGGTGTGGACCACAACTACAAAGATACAGCTGATTATTCAGCAATAGCCGTCAATTACAATGAGGGACTGGTGAGGTATTTCACAGTCAAGATGATGTGAAACTTGCAAAGTAACCTGTGGCCAGTGGTGTTTCTTTCCCCTCCTGCCCTTGTCCTTGGCGAAAGTAGTTGCAGGCAGGTTTCGGACGTGCTATTAGGGTCATCTCGGTTAATGACTGCCACTCATTTTGCAGAAGATACAGCAGGCAGTTATTAAGCATTGATGCGGAGCAAATTAATATATGGAGTGGTGGATGGCATACTGATTGTGAGGACTGCTTGGTCCTGGTTAATGTTTCACTTCTTAACAGTTATTAGAGCAACACCGTCCAGCAGAATACTCCATCATACTCCTGACTTGTGGCTCATAGATGGTGGAAAGGTTTCAGGAGAGGAGTAACCTTGTTACTAGCCAGGTTTACTTCCGCAAATTATGTTATTGGGAAAATATCAGGGGCCACAATAAAGGGAAAATAAAGGAGCATCAGTGTATGTTTGTGTTTGCGCGTGTGTGTGTGCGTGCGTGTGTATGTCATAGAGTGATACAGTGTGGAAACAGGCCCTTCGGCCCAACTTGCCCACACGGGCCAACATGTCCCACCTCCACTAGTCCCACCTACCAGCTTTTGGTCCATATCACCACAAACCTGTACTTTCCATGTGCCTATCTAACTGCTTCCTAAGTGTTGGGATAGTCCCTACCTCAACTACCTCCTCTGGCAGCTTGTTCCATACATCCACCACCCTTTATGTTAGAAAGTTACCCCTCAAATTCCTATTAAATCTTTTCCCCTTCACCTCTGACAAGGGACTGTGCATCTACCCGATCTATTCCTCTCATGATCTTATGCACCATTATAAGATCAACCCACATCCTCTTGCACTCCAAGGATAGAGTTCCAGCCTACTCAACCTCTGCCTGCAGCTCAGACCCTCTGGTCCTGGCTACATCCTCGTAAATCCTCTCTGTACCCTTTCCAGCTTAACATCTTTCCTATATCATGGTGCCCAGAACTGGACACAATACTCTAAATGGGGTTTCACCAATGTATTATACAACTGCAACATGACCTCCCAACTTCTATACTCAATACTCTGGCTGATGAAGGACAATGTGCCAAAAACCTTTTTGACCACCTGATCTACCTGTGGCTCTACCTTGCGGGAACTATGCACCTGCAATCCAGGCACGTGCCGTGAGTATTTACTCAGGGTAGGCAGTCAATCGGCTTTAAAAAAAAAAAAATCACTTTTAAACCCTCTAGGATGGATAAAGGTTTTTCACAATGGAAAAATTATGGAACTAATAAGATACGGGATCTCTATAGGGAAAACCATTTTCTTTCATTTCACCAATTACAACAAAAATATGGACTACACTCAAAAGAATATTTTAGATATTTACAATTTCGAAGGTAGTTAATATAAATCTATATCCAGATTCCAAATTAATTATATTAGGTATATTAGAAACTGATCAATCACTAACAACAAAACAACGAATTTTTATCGATTATAGTTTAATAATTGGTAAAAAATTAATACTAAAATTTTGGAAAGGTCCTACCAACCCCACTATTAAAATGTGGATTACAGAAATGTCGGAGACACTTCATTTGGAAAGATTAAGACGTCCTCTCGGACAGGCTAGATCAGTTTAGAGGAATATGGTCTCCGTTTATTGATTATCTAAGGGGACAAACTGGCTCGGTTCGAGGGCCTGACTGAAACCTGGACGGGGAATGGATGAAGAATTATATATAATAGATCACTGATATATCTCCAATGTAGAATAGAATGTTTAAAACTCCACTCATATTATTGATTTTCTATTTTTATTATTATTTTAATTTATTTTATTATTTATTTCTATTAATTTTCTTCTTTATTAAAAATGATAAAAAAAATAGGTAGAAGTATAAACAAGAATGACTGTAAATGTTATAAATATTAAGAATGTATGTGATGAATAGTAAATTCTTTTGTTTCTCTTTTTTTTCTTACATTTTAAATTGTCTTAATATGTATCAATATGCATTAACTTCTAATAGAAAATATTAACAAAAAAAACCCCCAAATAAACCGTGCATGCGCAGATTGTTCTCCGTAAAAATTAAAAATTAAAATAAAAACAGTAACAATTCAATTTGCCCAAGGCTTCCTAGTCTCCTTTATTGTGAATTACTGAATGGGGGGGGGGGGGGGGGGGGGGGTAGTGAAGGGTGATGGCAGGTGGAGAGATGGTGGGAAAAACCGGTGTACAGGGAATAGTTGAATCAGTTGTCATCTAATAGAATGACAACACTTGTTTAAGGGACCAATTGGGGGATCAGTTCCTTTCACAGCGTGCGGAGAGTCTGTGCCAGGGGTAAAGTTGTGGGGAGGGCACGAGTGTTGAGAAGGAGGGGGTCGGGGATACTGCCAATAACTCACTCACTCACCGCTGCCACAGCTCTCCGGGCGCGAAGCCACGCACTGTAGCTGGGGATAGAAGCAGCTGGGCGAGCTGCGAGCAGCCGCCGGGACCCTACAGCAGAACTGGCCGCCACTTCAGCGCCTTCTGCCGGCCCGCTCACCTCTGGCAGTGCTCGCCGTCGGAACACCTGTCACCTGCCGTTCGCCGACTTCACTCATGTCAGCGGCTTCCTGCAAATCCTTAAATTCCCACAGCCGAGTAACCTCAATCGCGCTGTCAGAATTTAAGGACATGAGTGAGGCCAGTGAGCGGCAGGAGGGAGGTTGTTAGACGGAGAGCTGCCTGAGGTGAGCGGGGACCGGCAGAAGGAGCTAAGGTGGCGGCTGGTTCCGCTGTCCGGCCCGGCGGCCGCTTAGCCACCCGAGCTACTTCTCCCCACAGCCCCGCCTCAATGCGGTGGCATTGCCCAATCCACTCCTTCATAACATTAGTGCCCTCCCCGCAACTTTACCCCGGGCCAGACTCCCCAAACGCTGTGAAAGGAGCTCTCCACCCATCCCCACACCCCGGGAAATACAATATTTAAAAACATCACCAATAAATGTACTTACCACATCATTGGTACACAAGCTCCATTCTTCTCTCCCTGTTTCCTAAGATACACTTAAAATATTGACAAACCATATTTGAAAACCCCGCCAAGAAACTTGCGCTGCGCATGCGCAGTAGACTGATGCGCATGCGCTGTACAGCAAAGGCAGAATTTCTGCTGCCTTCAGCCCCGCTTGAAACTGACGGCTTCAGGCAGCGCTGACGGCACGTGGGCTGCACAGAGCATCTTGTGTTACAAGCGCTGTGGATGAAAGGCACGGAGAATTATGCCTACCTAGGAGACCGGTCTCTTACATAGGCATAATTCTGCATGTCGTTACTTTTTATATTTAGTTATTACCATTTTATAATTTTAGTCAGGGTAGGCAGTGCCTACCTTGCCTACCCTGACAGCACGTGCCTGCTGCAATCCTAGGTCCCTCTGTTCCACAACATTACACAGGTTTTTATTTTGCAAAGTATACCTGCTGATGTTTGTGGGTGCATGTGTGTGCATGTGTGCGCTGATGGATGTGTGTGCCACGATGTGTATACGTGTGTGCGTGCGTGTGTAGGAGGTGGAGGGCAGAAGTGCGGTTGAAGTGTATTTTAGTGAGGGAAATCTCAGCCCATGAAAGAGATAGCACAAGCAAAGAGTGCACAATAGTAAGATGGATAATAATAACAGGAGTCTGTAAGGAAGGAACAGAACATACAAACATAAGAGTATACGACCTATTTGAGTTACAGAGAGAAATATCTTATGTAGACAAAATCAAAGGAATTAATGGAATACATGCCGCACTTGTAACAAAATGAATGAATGGCACAAAAAGGAATAACTGGGTAAATCTGGTTGCCATTACACAGACATGGTCGCAAAGTAACCAAAATCATGATTTAAATATGTCAGGATACTTAACTTTTAGAAGAGAAGTGTTAAAGGTAAAAATGAGGAGGAATAACTTTGAGAATTAAGAATAGGTTAAAAACAGCAGAGCGAATGGATGATGGCTCTGAGGTGGAGTAATTTGGTTGGAACTAGGAGAGGGCAAGGTGAGGGAAAGCTTGGTGGAAGTTGTCCATAGACCTGCAAATAATAGAGGCAATGTATGGCACTGGAGAATCATGTAATCATGGAGATTTTAATGTCCTTATAGACTGGTTAAGTGGGAGAGCACAGTGGTGCAGTGGTAGAGTTGCTACCTTACAGCACCAAAGACCCAGGTTCGATCCTGACTACAGTTGCTGTCTGTATGGAGTTTATATGTTCACCATGTGACCACATGGGTATTCTCCGGATGCTCCCGTTTCCTCTCACACCCCAAAGACGTACAGGTTTGTAGGTTAATTGGCTTCTGTAAATTATTCCTCGTGCGTAGGATGGTGCTAGTGTATGGGGTGATAGCTGGTTGCCGCGGGCTCAGTGGACCCAAAGGCCTGTTTCCACACTCTAATGTCTAAAGTCTATAACACAAATTAGTTGGAAAAGTGTGGAAGATCAATCCATGGACAATATAAAAGATGGTTTTCCAGAACATGAGGAATCAATGAGGGAACATATTAAATGTAGTATTGGGTCATTAAAAGGGGTCAATTAATAATCAGGTAATGAAGGAATCTGGTGGGAAGAGTCATCATAATACCGAACTGATTTAGTTCAATCTGAAACCAGGTTTTTACATTTAAATAAACAAAGTAAACTACCATGGTCTACCATTGGCTTGGTAGATTGGTTTGGTAGATTGAAAAACTACATTAAAATGCTTGCCACTAAATCTGCAATGCTTAACATTTGAAGACGAATGCATGTTTACAACAAATATAGATCACTTTAAGGCACAGAACCCAGCAGGAACAGTTGTCCAGCCATGACTAACAGGAGAAATTGAAGTCATCTTTAGATCACAAGAAAACATTTCTCATGTTGCCAAAGAACATTTCAGAATTCAGCAAAATAGGACCAAGAAATTGATAAGTAAAGGGGAAGTGGCATTGGATAGTTATTCAGAAAATAAACAAAAAACAAAAACAAATTATAAAAGCTCCTCTAGATCTGTGAAAGGATAGGTCAGCAAAGATCAATGGGTCCTTTATAGTCTGAGGCAGAAGAAGTTACATTGAATAAGCAAATGACGGTAAATTTAAACAAATATTTTGTGCCCATGTTCAAGGGAGATGAAGAAAAACCTTCAAGAAATAAAAGAGGACTGCAGATCTGGAGTGAGTGGGGAGTCAATTCAGATTAGTGTTGGTGAAAAGATACTATGGAGAAATCAGTGGGATTAAAAGCCACCAAATCCTAAAATCAGATGGCTCACACTGGAGAGTTTTAGAAGAGGAGTCAATGGAGATACTGCAGGTTATTGCTGTCATCCAAAATTCCATTGAGAGTAGAAAGCTTCCCACAGATTGGAAATTAGCAATACGAGCGCCACTACTTAAGACAGAAAAGATAAACCAAGAACTGCAGATCAGCTAACCTGATATCAATGAAAAGGAAAAGGCAACAATGTATTATTAAATATATCGACTCAATTCACTTAAAAAAAGTTATCAAATTAAGGCAGAGCCGACTTGGAATTATGAAAGAAAATTATGTTTGTCAGATCTATTAAACAAATTCTGAGGGTGTGGTTGCAGAATAGCTAAGAGAATGCACTTCAAATGTGAATTTAAACCGTATTAAGGCATTAGATAAGGTGCTGCACAAGAAATCACTAAAGAAAATTAGATCATATAGGATCGAGGCATGGAATAGGGATTGGTTAGTTGTCAGAAAACAGAGAATAGTAATAAGCAGGTCATATTTAGGTTGCTTGGCAGTGACAATTGGGTGGCTGCAAGGATCAATGCTGGAATCCTAGTTGTTCGCGATTTGTACAAATGATTTTGATGAGGAGATATAAGTGTAAAGTATCCAAGTTTCCTGATGATATTATTCTGGGTGATAGAGCATGTTCTGAAGAGGAAGGATGTAAAGAAGCCTCAGAGGGTTATAGAAAGAATAAATAAGTTGGGCAAGCACAAGTACATGAAGAATGTGCAGGGTGATTCACTTGTGTAAGAAGTAGAAAACCAACCAGGGTATTTTTTTAAATACCGAATGATTGAAAGGTGTTGGAATCTTTCAATACATGTTCTTGTGCATAAATCGCTGAAAATTGATATGCATTCACAAACAATTGGAAAGGCAGGTAATATGCTGACCTTTATGATGAGAGGGCCTGAGTACACGAGTAAAGATGTCAGAGTCATAGCGTAATAGAGTGATACAGTGTGGAAACTGGCCCTTCGGCCCAACTTGCCCACACCGGCCAACATGTCCCAGCTACACTCGTCCCACATGCCTGTGCTTGGTCCATATAACCAGTCCTATCCATGTACCTGTCTAACTGTTTCATAAACGTTGGGATAGTCTCAGCCTCAACTACCTCCTCTGGCCTCAACTACCTCCTCTGGCAAGTTATTCCTCAGATTCCTATTAAATGTTTTCCCCTTCACCTTGAACCTATGTCCTCTGGTCCTCAATTCCCCTTCTCTGGGCAAGAGACTCTGTGCATCTACTCGATCTATTCCTCTCATGATTTTGTATACCTCTATAAGATCTGCCCTATCCTCCTGTGCTCCAAGGAATAGAGACCCAGTCTACTCAACCTCTCCCTATCGCTCACACCCTCTAGTCCTGGCAACATCATTGTAAATCTTCCTTAAACCTTTTCAAACTTGACAATATTTTTCCTATAACATGTCTTGCTACAATTCTGATGAGACCTTAACCAGAATACGATGTACAAATCTGGTGTCTCAACCTGGGGAAGGAGATGTTTGTGGTAGAGGATGTGCAGCAAACAGTTACCAGAATTTATTTTGTTAGATGTGGAGCTTGATGGGAGAATAAGCAGATTGTGCCGACAGCATTTAGAAAACTGAGAGGTGATTTAACTGAAATATACAACATTCCTGCAGAGCTTAATAAGGGATTCAGGTTAATTGGCTTCTGTAAATTGTCCCTTGTGTGCAGGATAGAACTAGTGTATGGTTGATCGTTAGTCAGCGCAGACACAGTGGACTGATGGGCCTATTACCATGCTGTAGAATGTTGGTAAACATTCCATCGTGTGATGTCACAATGCCCAATGCTCACAGATGTCCAATCGGGACGGATCTCATTTACATCTACCCTTGCGCGACTATCCCCCACACATGTGACTTGGGGGACTCTGTACCACTTCCCCCACACATGTGACTAGGGGGACACTGTACCACTTCCCCTACAGATGTGACTAGGGGGACACTGTACCACTTCCCCCACACATGTGACTAGGGGGACACAGTACCACCTCCCCCCCACACATGTGACGAGGGGGACACTGTACGACCTAATATCCCCCACACATGTGACTAGGGGGACACTGTACCTCATGCAGGAGTAGGCCATTCAGCCCTTCAAGCCTGCACCGCCATTCAATATGATCATGTATGATCATCCAACTCAGTATCCCGTACCTGGCTTCTCTCCATACCCCCTGATCCCTCTAGCCACAAGGGCCACATCTAACTCCCACTTAAATATAGCCAATGAACTGGCCTCAACTACCTTCTGTGGCAGAGAATTCCAGAGACTCACCACTCTCTGTGTGAAAAATGTTTTTCTCATCTCGGTCCTAAAAGATTTCCCCCTTATCCTTAAACTGTGACCCCTTGTTCTGGACTTCCCCAACATCAGGAACAATCTTCCTGCATCTAGCCTGTCCAACCCCTTAAGAATTTTGTACGTTTCTATAAGATCCACCCTCAATCTTCTAAATTCTAGCGAGTACATGCCATGTCTATCCAGTCTTTCTTCATATGAAAGTCCTGACACCCAAGAATCAGTCTGGTGAACCTTCTCTGTACCCCCTCTATGGCAAGAATGTATTTCTTCAGATTTGGAGACCAAAACTGTACGCAATACTCCAGGTGTGGTCTCACCAAAACCCTGTACAACTGCAGTAGAACCTCCCTGCTCCTATAGTCAAATCCTTTTGCTACTAATGCTAACATACCATTTGCTTTCTTCACTGCCTGCTGCACCTGCATGCCTACTTTCAATGACTGGTGTACCATGACACCCAGGTCTCGTTGCATCTCCCCTTTTCCTAATCGGCCACCATTCAAATAATAGTATACTTTCCTGTTTTTGCCACCAAAGTGGATAACCTCACATTTATCCACATTATACTGCCATGCATTTGCCCACTCACCCAACCTATCCAAGTCACCTTGCAGCCTCCCAGCATCCTCCTCACAGCCAACACTGCCCACCAGCTTCGTGTCATCCGCAAACTTGGAGATGTTGCATTCAATTCCCTCGTCCAAATCATTAATATCATATCTCTATTATATTAAAACTCTGTGTGTGTCTGCCGACATCCGTCCGCCTGCCACCCGGCTGCCACGTTTTCCCCCTTTGATTCCCTGCTCCGCCAAAACCAGGCCCTCCGACGTCGCCGTTTTTTCCACTTAGCCAGACGTTACGTTTCTCTATCCACATCAATACAGAACCCCCAATACCGTGTGCTTTAAGTTTGTATACTAATCTCTTATGTGGGACCTTGTCGGTAAACCTTCTGAAAGTCCAGATATAACACATCTACTGGTTCCTCCTTATCCACTCTACTAGTTACATCCTCAAAAAATTCTATAAGATTCGTCAGACATGATTTACCTTTCGTAAATCCATGCTGACTTTGTCCAATGATTTCACCACTTTCCAAATGTGCTGCTATCCCATCTTTAATAACTGACTCTAGCAGTTTCCCCACTACCGATGTTAGACTAACTGGTCTGTAATTCCCTGTTTTCTCTCTCCCTCCCGTTTTAAAAAGTGGGGTTACATTAGCTACCCTCCAATCCTCAGGAACTACTCCAGAACCTAAAGAGTTTTGAAAAATTATCACTAATGCATCCACTATTTCTGGGGCTACTTCCTTAAGTACTCTGGGATGCAGCCTATCTGGCCCTGGGGATTTATCGGCCTTTATTCCATTCAATTTACCTAACACCACTTCCCGGCTAACCTGGATTTCACTCAGTTCCTCCATCTCATTTGATCCCCGGTCCCCTGCTATTTCCGGCAGATTATTTATGTCTTCCTTAGTGAAGACAGAACCAATGTAGTTATTCAATTGTTCTGCCATGTCCTTGTTCCCCATGATCAATTCACCTGTTTCTGACTGCAAGGGACCTACATTTGTTTTAACTAATCTTTTTCTCTTCACATATCTATAAATACTTTTGCAGTCAGTTTTTATGTTCCCTGCCATTTTTCTTTCATAATCTATTTTCCCTTTCCTAATTAAGCCCTTTGTCCTCCTCTGCGGCACTGAATTTCTCCCAGTCCTCTGGTAGGCTGCTTTTTCTGGCTAATTTGTATGCTTTATCTTTTGTTTTGATACTATCCCTGATTTCCCTTGTTATCCACTACCTTCCCTGATTTATTATTTTTGCCAAACTGGGATGAACAATTGTTGTAGTTCATCCATGCAGTCTTTAAATGCCTTCCATTGCACATCCACCGTCAACCCTTTAAGAATCAATTGCCAGTCTATCTTGGCCAATTCACGTCTCATACCCTCAAAGTTACCTTTCTTTAAGTTCAGAACCCTTGTTTCTGAATTAATTATGTCACTCTCCATCCTATTGAAAAACTCAACCATATTATGGTCACTCTTGCCCAAGGGGCCACGCACAACAAGACTGCTAACTAACCCTTCCTCATTACTCAATACCCAGTCTAGAATAGCCTGCTCTCTCATTGGTTCACGGTGTACATCTGAAATACTTGCTCACTCAATGCTGTACAGTACTCAGATTCAAATAATTTCTGCCATGTTTGTGGGATCTTTTACTCTTATTGTAAGACGATAAAAACTGATATTAATACAGGTATTAACAAGCAAAATGGGACTAAAAGATTCAGAGTAGAAAAAAGCACCACAGGAAGCAAAGTAAAAATGCTAAAACATCAAACTTAGTAATTACCAATTGAGATAATGCAGTGAATTTAAAAATCAAGGCCCCCAGTCAGATCTACTCAATACAACTTAGTGTATTTTCTACACCTAACCTCAACAGCAACTTCCCAATGACTGGGCTAATGAATCATGAAATTTTAGTTTAGTTTAGCGATACAGCCGGGAAACAGGCCCTTCGGCCCACCAAGACTGCACTCACCAAGGATTCCCGCACACTAACACAATTCTACACACACTAGGGACAATTTACATGGACAGGACAAGTTTGGAGGGATATGGACCTAGCGAAGGCAGGTGGGCCGAGTGTAGCTGGGACATGTTGGCCAGTGTGAGCAAGGTCGGCCGAAGGGCCCATTTCCACACTGTATTACTCTGTGACTCTACACATACCATGCCGGCTAACCTACTGTAAGTACTGGAGGAAACTGAAGATCTCAGAGAAAACCCACGCGGTCACGGGGAGAACGTACAAACTCTGTACAGACAGCACCCGTAGTCAGGGTCAAACCTGGGTCTCCGGCGCTGTAAGGCAACAACTCTACCGTTGCGCCACTGTTCCGTCCATGTCACTACTGGTATTGGTTTATTATTGTCACGAGCACCAAGATGCAGAGAATAATATTATTTTTCTTGCTCTCCAGGCAAATCATGCGATACAGTATATCGATAGTGGAAAAGTGGAAAATATAGTATTACAGCCGTAACAAAAATGCAGTTAAAAATAGTGCGAGGGTCGCAACAGGGTAGATTGTGGGATTGTGAATTCATCCCTCACCTATAAGAGGTCCATTCAACGGTCAGATAGCAGTGTGATGAAAGCTGCTCTTCAGTCTGGTGACACATTCTTTCATGCTTTGGTGTCTTCTGCCTGACAAGAAGAACGTGTTCCCAATGTTGGGGGAGTCCAGAACCAGGGGCCACAGTTTCAGAATAAAGGGTAAGCCATTTAGAACGGAGATGAGGAAACACCTTTTCACACAGAGAGTTGTGATTCTGTGGAATTCTCTGCCTCAGATGGCAGCGGAGGCCGGTTCTCTGGATACTTTCAAGAGAGAGCTAGATAGGGCTCTTAAAGATAGCGGAGTCTGGGGATATGGGGAGAAGGCAGGAATGTGGATGATCAGCCATGACCACATTGAATGGCGGTGTTGGCTCGAAGGGCCGAATGGCCTACTCCTGCACCTATTGTCTTTGGCCATATAAAAGGGAGGGGAGAAGAGAGAATGACCTCTGGGAGTGGTCCTTGATTATGTTGGCTGTGTGACATCACCATTTAATCTAAGGGTATTTTTTATCAGGCAATTAAGCAGAAAGTGCAAGGATGCCACAATTAAAATAGACTTTTAAGCAATATGCAGATGAAATCATACTTGTCTGACTTGAGACTATACCTGGAATTCATACAGCATCAATAGTCGAACGGGGGGGTGGGATTCTCTTATCCAGTCCCTTTCTGCATCGTTAGATATCTCCCATGTACATCTGGGGTCTTGCTTACTTTGCCCAGCTAACCTGCAACTCATTCTGACTGGGAGGGCTCCCCTCACCGCCAGCCAAGCCAGGTCTTGGTGCTTGTTGGTGAGTTCTGGCGATGAGGCATTTTGCCAGACAAGCTGGGCAGTCTGCTCAGGGAACCACGCCACCGGGTCCATCGAGTCTTTTCCCTGCAGTGCCTGCAGGACATTCTGTGCTGACCACTGCCCGATGGACATGTGGTCAAAGGTGTTGGTCCGGAAGAACCTTTCCACAGACGACAGATGGGGCGGCAGTGACCAGCTGACTGGCACATTGCGTGGCACCTGCGCCAGGCCCATCCTTCGCAACACCGGGGACAGGTAGAACCTCAGTAAGTAGTGACACTTGGTGCCCACGTGCCTTGGCTCTACACTCCGCCTGATGCAGCCACACACGAAGGTGGCCATCAGGATGAGGGCGACGTTGGGCACGCTTTTACCCCCGTTGTCTGCTGACTTGTACATTGTGGCCCGTTGCACCCAGTCCATCCTCGACCCCCAGGTGAACTGGAAGACGGCCCGGGTGATCCCTGTGGCGTAGGAAGGGGGGACAGGCCACACCTGTGCCAAGTACAGCAGGCCCGAGAGCACCTCACACCTGATGACCAAATTTTTTCCCGTTATGGAGAGGGAGCGTTGCCTCCACAGCTCCAGCTTCTTCCCCACCCTGGCTATCTGCTCCAGCCAATTCTTGTTACACGCCTCAGCCCCCCCGAACTAGATCCCCAGCACCTTCAAGAAGTCAGGCTTGATGGTGAAGGGGACGGAAGATCTGTCGGGCCAGTTGCCAAAGAGCATGGCCTCGCTCTTCCTGCGGTTCACCCTGGCTCCCGTGGCCGACTCAAACTGGTCGCAGATACTAATCAATCTGCGGACCGACCCTGGATCCGAGCAGAAGACAGCGACATCGTCCATGTAAAGGGAGGTCTTTACTTGAATGCCCCCACTGCCGGGCAGTGTCACTCCTCTAATGCTCGCATCCTTCCTGATGGATTCGGCAAAAGGTTCAATACAGCAGACGAACAAGACAGGAGAGAGAGGGCAACCCTGCCTGACTCCAGACCTTACAGGGAAACTGTCTGATTCCCACCCATTGATTTGGACTGCACTACGGATGTCAGTGTAGAGCAGATTGATCCAATTCCTGATTCCCTCCCCAAAACCCATTTTGGAGAGCATGTCCCTCATGTACGTGTGCGAAATCCTGTCAAAGGCCTTCTCCTGGTCCAAGCTGACTAGGCAGGCATCCACCCGTCTGTCCTGTACGTAGGCGATGGTATCTCTCAGCAGCGCTAGGCTGTCTGAGATTTTCCTGCCAGGTACAGCACAAGTTTGGTCCGGGTGGATCACCTGTCCCAGAGCAGACTTGACCCGGTTGGCGATGGCCTTAGACAGCATCTTGTAGTCTACATTCAAGAGCGTTATGGGTCTCCAATTCTTTATGTCCTTCATCTCCCCCTTCTGCTTGTAGATTAGGGTGATGTTGCCCTTCCTCATGGAGTCTGACATGCTACCAGCTAGAAGCATGTCGTTGTACACTTCTAGCAGGTCTGGGCCCATCCAGTCCCACAGAGCCGAATACAACTCGGCCGGTAAGCCATCGCTTCCGGGAGTTTTACTCGAGTCAAAGGAACGGATGGAGCCAGTCAGCTCCTCTAGGGTCAGTGCTTGGTCCAGACTCTCCCGCTTGCTGTCCTCCAAGACCTCCGTGATCGAGGACAGGTTTCTAAAATGGTTGTGTTCACTTTGGGGATGGCACGTGTCCCATGAAACCCCTGTGTACAACTGGTCCACCTTTCATATACATGGTTCAGGTGCCTTCAGCCAAAGATTTGAACCCGCTCACTAGGATCTGGCTCGCTTTTCTCCTTTAAAGGGTCCCATTGCTCATCTGCTCTTGTCCATCGCAGAATATCTATCGAATGGCTATCTAAGGTGGCAGAGTAGTTACTGCCTTACTGTGCCAGAGACTGGGGTTCGATACTGACTACAGGTGCTGTTTGCATGGAATCTGTACGTTCTCCCTGTGACCACTTTGATTTCCTCCCACACTCCAAATATGTACAGGTTTGTAGGTTAATTGCCTTTGGTAAAATTGATAAATTGTCCCTAATGTGTAGGATAGTGCCATTGTACGGGTGATCGCTGGTGGGCACGGACTTGGTGGCCTAAAAAGCCTGTTTCCATGCAATATCTCTAAAGTACACGTTTTGTTTTTAAATTATACTCCTATAAAGTGCTTTGGAATATAGAAAGACGGATGCATACACTTCATCGTGTTCTTTCTGAGTTTCAAAACTGTTTCACCTTTTTCATCTCTTTAAGTCTTATGGAGTTATGGAGCCAAACATTTCAGAAACAGGCCATTCGGCCCTCCACATATATGCTAACCATCACGTATATATCTATACTAATCTCATAGCCAACTATGAATTGCCGATTCAGGTGCTTGTTAAACGTGAGAGTACCTTCCTCTGCTGCCCCCTCAGGCAGTGCATCCCAGAATACAACCCCTCCCTGGGTGAAAACATTCTTCCTCAGGTCCCCTGCAAACATTGTACACTTTACCTTGAACCTATGCCCTCTGGTCTTAAACACCTCTGCCATGAAGTCAAATTATCGAAGCCTCTCATACGTTTGTACACATTCTCAGCTCCAAGAAAACATGCCCAGCCCATCCAGTCTCTCCTCCTACATGGAACGTTCCATCCCAGGCAACATCCTCCACAGTGCATTCACATCCTTCCCAGAGAGTGGAAAATGTGAAACGTAGAAAAGATTCCAGCTCTGATACTTCATTAAATTGTACTTTCCTTTTATGGTAGACTTCATTTTGTCTCCTCTGCTTGTTCCCAAATACTAAAATAGACACAAAAGGCTGGAGTAACTCAGCAAGCAGAGCATCTGTGGAGAGACGAATGGGTGATGTTTCAGGTCAAGACCCTTCTTCAGACTGACCCGAAACCCCATTCCTTCTCTCCAGAGATGCTGCCTGTCCCTCTGAGTTACTCCAGCATTTTGTGTCTATCTTCAGTTTAAACTAACATCTGCAGTTCCTTCCTACACACTTGTTCCCAAATACCTTTTGCTTATTCAATAGGTTTATCAGCAGTACAATAATACATTTGGTAGAGTTACTGGCTCACAACTCCAACAACCTGGGTTCAATCCTGACCCCCAATGCTGTTTGTGTGGAGCTTGCATGATCCCGATGTGACTGCATGAGCTTCCTCCAGGTGCTTTAGTTTAGTTTAGAGTTACAGCGTGGAAACAGGCCCTTCGGCCCACTGAGTCCCCACTGACCAGCAATCCCCGCACATTAACACTATCCCACACTTCAGGCACAATGTTTACGTTTATACCAAGCCAATTAACCTAGAAACCCGTGCGTCTTTGGAGTGTGGGAGAAAATCGAAGATCAAAGGAGAAAACCCACGCAGGTGATGAGGAGAATGTACAAACTCCGTACAGACAAGCACTCGTAGCCAGGGTCGAACGCGGGTCTCCGGCTGTTAGCACCGTGAGGCAGCAACTCTACTGCTGTTGGTAGATTAATTGTCCCCTGAAAATCAGGTGAATGGCAGAATCTGGGGTGAGTTAATGGAATGATTGAAATGTGGGGAGAATGAAACAGGATGAGTGTACATGGATGATGCATGGTTGGCGCAAGCTGCCATGCCGTATGACTCTACGGGTCGTAATTTGTTTTTGCCAATGCTCCACATCACCACCCATTCTCCTACAGGCCACGTACAGGCCATTTTCCAAACGTACCTCATTCCAGATGGTTCATTCTCCCCAACACTGATTAGAGAGCATCTAGATCGAACTAATTGAAGTAATTTTCAGCAGACCTCCAGGATTGGAAGAGTAGAAGGTCTGTTGTATATATATTGTGTGTGTGTGTGTTTTTTTGTTGAGTACATGTTGGATGTGATTATATCTGAGCCCCCATGCAAAATAACGTGGCAAATCAATGGCGGCAGACATAAAACCTCTCACAATGCATTCCCTGTGGCTGAGACTCCTAGCTGGGAGCACAGGATCATGGGATCAGCCCTGCTGTGCACGACAGGCCACATGTACATCGTTCATGACTCAAGCATCTGTCCCCCAGCTATGAAAAGTCAGATATGCATAATTAAAGGTTTTAAAACTTTATGAACTGATGTAAACAAATCTCCATTTCTCATTACAGAACATAGTTGGAGCATTGTAAAACCTCAATTTAAAAAAAAAATCTCAATTATCCCCGCGGTAAACTAATTAACCATGTGTGAAAGAAGACTTTTGAAACTTCATGCTTTATTCTTTCAATGATTATCTTCGGTCTAAACAGCCTCATATTTTCCAATCGTATAAATAATCTTTCATTGTTCAGTCTTTTAAAATAAATCATAAAATGGAGGTGAAACTTCTGCTCCATTCTCCTTAACCTTTTCAATTACAGTTCAGAAGGTCCAGGGTTATGGAACCATTGTCCTAGTCCTCAATTCCTGGATCACTTCACTGAAATTCATTGCACTTTTCAATGGGCTTAAACCTCCTATAATGGGATGTTCATGGACCACTCAACCACCAAGCCAAATCGTCTCGACCCAAAACGTCACCTCTTCCTTTTCTTCAGAGATGCTGCCTAAGTTACTCCAGCATTTTGTGTTTGTCACCAAGCAAAATAGTCAGGAGTGTCAGTATAAAGCAGCATTTTCCTCATTTTAGCTTTCTATTCTTGCTGGAAGACAAACCACACAAAGTTGTCTCGACCCGAAATGGCACCGATTCCTTCCATCCATTGCCTGTCTCACTGAGTTACAGTGCATTCAGAAATTATTCAGACCCCTTCACTTTTTCCACATTTTGTTACGTTACAGCCTTATTCTAAAATGGATTAAATTCTTTTTTTTTATCATCAATCTACACACACTATCCCGTAATAATAAGGCAAAAACAGGTGTTTCGAAATTTTTGCAAGATGATAAAAAATAAATAACTGAAATATCACATTTACATAAGTATTCAGACCCTTTACTCAGTACTTTTCTGAGGCACCTTTGGCAGCAATTACAGCCTCAAGTCTTCTTGGGTATGATGCTACAAGCTTGGCACACCTGTATTTGGGTCATTTCTCCCATTCTTTTCTGCAGATCCTCTGAAGCTCTGTCAGGTTGGGTGGGGAGCGTCGATGCACAGCTATTTTCTGGTCCCTCCAGAGATGTTCGATCGGGTTCAAGTCCAGGCTCTGGCTGGGCCACTCAAGGACATTCACAGACGTGTCACAAAGCCGCTAACCTATGTTGTCTTGGCTGTGTGCTTAGGGTTGCTGTTCTGTTGGAAGGTGAACCTCTGTCCCAGTCTGAGGTCCTGAACACTTTGGAGCAGGTTTTCATCACAAATCTCTCTGTACTTTGCTCCGTTCACCTTTCCCTCGATCCTGACTAGTCTCCCAGTTCCTGCCGCTGAGAAACATCCCCATGATGCTGCCACCACAATGCTTCACCGTAGGTATGGAATTGGCCAGGTGATGAGCGGTGCCTAGATTCTTCCAGACGTGACGCTTGGCATTCAGGCCAAAGAGTTCAATCTTGGTTTCATCAGACCACAGAATCTTGTTTCTCATGCCTTTTGGCAAACTCCAAGTGGGCTGTCATGTGCCTTTTACTGAGGAGTGGCTTCCGTCTGGCCAGTCTACCATAAAGGCCCGATTGGTGGAGTGCTGCAGATATAGTTCTCCCATCTCCACAGAGGAACTTTGGAGCTCTGTCAGAGTGACCAATGGGTTCTTGCTCACCTCCCTGACCAAGGCCCTTCTCCCCTGATTGCTCAGTTTGGCCGGGGGGCCAGCTCTATGAAGAGTCCTGGTGGTTCCAAAGTTCTTCCATTTAAGAATGACGGAGGCCACTGTGCTCTTCGGGACCTGCAATGCTGCAGAATTTGTTTTATACCCTTCCCTATGTCTGTGTCTCGACACAATCCTGTCTCGGAGGTCTACGGACAATTCCTTCGTCTTCATGACTTGGTTTTTGCTCTGACATGCACTGTCAACTGTGGGACCTTATATAGACATGTGTGTGCCTTTCCAAATCATGTTCTATCAATTTAATTTACCACTGGTGGACTCCAATCATGTTGTAGAAACATCTCAAGGATAATCAATGAATACAGGATGCACCTAAGCTCAATTTTGAGTGTCATAGCAAAGGGTCTGAATACTTATGTAAATGTGATATTTCAGTTATTTCCTTTTAATTACTTTGCAAAAATGTCTAAATACCTATTTTCGCTTTTTTATTATGGGGTATTGTGTGTCGATTGATGATAACAAAAAAATGAATTGAATCCATTTTAGAATAAGGCTGTAACCATAACGTTACAAAATGTGGAAAAGGTGAAGGGGTCTGAATACTTTCTGAATGCACTGTACTCCAGCATTTTGGGTCAATTTCAAAATAAGCTAATAATAGATGCTCAAGGGATCTAAAACCTGCATTCAGCTTATGATCATCTTCTGCCCATGTACCTTTTTCTATTATTGAAACAATTCTTGAGTCATATTAAGGTCATAAGTAATAAGAGTAGAATTAGGCCATCCGACCCATCAAGTCTACTCTGTCATTCAATCATGGCTGATCTATCTCTCTTAACCCCATTCTCCTGCTTTCTCCCCATAACCCCCATCACCTGTACTAATCAAGAATCTATCTATCTCTGCCTTAAAACTATCCATTGACTTGGCCCCAACAGCCTTCCATAGCAAAGAATTCCACAGATTAACCACCCTCCTCATCTCCTTCCTAAAGGAACGTCCTATAATTAAGGCTATGACCTCTGGTCCTAGACTCACCCATTAGTGGAAGCGTCCTCTCCACATCCACTCTATCCAAGCCTTTCACTGTTCGGTACGTTTCAATGAGGTCCCCCCTCATCCTTCTAATTGGCTAAATTTTCTCCCATTGAAAACTTGTTTTTTAATGTTCAAAGAACTATCATTCATTCGTTTGTAGCTATTAGACAAGAGAGCCAAGCTAAATATCACATGCTGCCTGTCCCGCTGAGTTACTCCAGCATTTTGTGTCAATCTTACACCCTTACGTTCGACAGGATAAACCCTTCTAAATATTGGAGAAATGTTTAGAAAAATCCATTAAACTCTATGGGAATTTAAAGGAGGAATAAAATGTCCTCATTTAGTAAAATCGAAGGCATGTGGAGCATTTAAAAAACACAGTAAAGAAATTGTGAATGACTCCAATTGACCTGAGAGTCCACAGTTAAGGGCTCAGGAGGGTTAAACAGGGTTAAAGAGAATGGAAAAGAGGTCTTCACCTCCGTTTTATGATTTGTTTTGGTAAAGCGAACTTACAATTAGTAAATAAATTATGATGTTTTTCAGTGAGGAGGCTTCTTCAGCAAGGATTTACACAGAAAACCATCCGTTGATTTCTCCCTTTCCCTTGGGGTGGGAGATTGCAACCTTCACGTGGTCTGCCCTGTTCCGATGAAGGCAAACCTGCCTCGCACAATCAAAGTAAAGTAAAGTAAAGTATCCTTTATTGTCATTCAGACCTTTCAGTCAGAATGAAATTTCCTTCCTTGCAGTCATACATTTAATTTTTTTTAAAAACAAAACACACAATAAACACGTTAACATCCACCACAGTGAGTTCACCAAGCACCTCCTCACTGTGGTGGAAGGCAAATGTCTGAAGTCTTTGTGTCTTCCCTCCTTGCTCTCCCTCTGCGCTGAGGCGATCCAGGCTTCCCATGTTGTGACCCCACCGCGTGATGGTAAGTCAGTCCCGCGGCTGAATCCGAGCTCCGCGAACGGGCCGGTTCAAACTCCGCGGCCCGGGGTGGTTGAAGCTGCCACCCTCCAGTCCAGTGGACGAAGCTGTTGCCGCGGGAGCTCCAAAAAAAAACAGGTCACCAACCTGTGACCTGCGAGCTCCCGACGATGTCGTCTGCTGGGCCCGCGGCCGAACCTCCGAAGTCGCATCCCCCCCAAAGGAAGAGACTAAGACACGTTTCTCCCACCCATACACACCCTAATAACTCAAATTAACTGACTAAAACAGGACAAGGACAACAAAAAAAAGAATAAACAGACAGACTGCAGGCGAGCTGCAGCTGCTAAGGCAGCGCCGCCACTTCCAGATCAAATAAGATCAAATAGAACAAGTTGTCCAACAACTTTAGGCTGTGCACGCCACACACAAGAAGTCCCTTTCCCTTTCCATGAAAGAGAAAAGGATAACAGTCTTGTCTGTTAATCTTTAGTTTCTAAACTCTAATATAAAGATAAGATTTCTGTGTGAAATTGCTGCAGGTTACCTTTGTGAATCATGTGGGTCTCTTTCTTGAAACACAATGAATCCCATGACTAATCTACAATATTGCCAATGTCACACACAACAGAATACTAAAAGCAAACTTAGTTTAGCGATACAGTATAGAAACAGGGTCTTCAGACCACTGAGTCTGCGCTGACCAGCGATCCTCGCACAATAGCACTGTCCTACACTTAAGGGACAATTTCTAATCTTTTACCCAAGCCAATTAACCTACAAACCTGTACATCTTTGGAGTGTGGGCGGAAACCGGAGCACTCGGAGAAATCCTATGCGGTCACAAGGAGAACTTACAAACTCTGCAAAGACAGCACCTGTGGTTAGGACCGAACCCCGGTCTCTGGCGCTGTAAGGCAGCAACTCCACCGCTGCCACTCCTGCTTGGTCCCAGTAGGTCCTGGGACTATTTAGATGCATTGGCTTCTATATTCTTGATGGGAAGAATGAACCCTGTTCCCTCACCAACTCCCCACTACTTTAACATCACAGTAATAAATCATGGCCCACAAGTAATATGTCTGAAGTAAAACATTAATACCAATAGGCTTAGCAAACTGGCATTGGAAAAAAGTGTAGGAGTTGGCAAGGTGAGGGATAAATCTGATAAGTGTGCAGTTGTGCCTGCAATGCACGTAATGTGCTGATCTTGCGCCCATGTGATAACAGCACAAGCATTTCATTACAAATGTACAGCTGCATTGAAAAAATAAGATTGAACTAATCTGCATTATCTTAGCTGTGGGTTGTGTTCTTTAAGACTTCCTATAATTGAATTAGGCCACCAACACCCTGTAAGACATGCCCTTGGAACAAGGCTCTCTGTGCTTGCAGCTCTGATTGTTAATAAATGAAGGAGTTGTGCTGAATTCTCCCACAAATATGAACAATTAGAGCATTTATAATGCATCCCGTTTGTGTACAAAATCATGAGAGGAATAGATCGGGTAGATACACAGAGTCTCTTGCAGAGAGTGGGGGAATCTATGACCTGAGGACATAGGTTCAAAGTGAAGGGGAAAATATTTAATAGGAATCTGAGGGGTAACTTTTTCACACAGCGGTGGGTGTATGGAACAAGCTGCCAAAAGAGGTAGTTGAGGCTGAGACTATCCTAACGTTTAAGAAACAGTGAAATAGGCACATGGATAGGACAGGTTTGGAGGGTTATGGACCAAGCGCAGGCAGGTGGGACTAGTGTAGCTGGGACATGTTGGCCGGTGTGGACAAGTTGGGCCAAAGGGCCTGTTTCCAAACTGTGTCACTCTATGACTCCTGCTCTATGGGCCCAACTGTTTGCATTGAAATATAACTTTGTATTAATAGTTTATTTTGGAAGTAGCAGAAGCAATGAAAGCACCGGTTTCCAGACCATAATACAATCTAACTTCAAGGTGCCCTTGCATCCTCTGTCTCTCCATCCATCCCCAACCCTAGTCCTAATACTATTTTCATTATCGTCCTGTTGAGTTTCACTGTCTACGCCACATCCAGGAATGGACCAATTGTGGGCTCCACCTTCCCTTGATCATCACTGCTTTTTGCATGTCTTTCATTCATTTGTTCTATGTACCTTTTACATCTCTCCTTTCCCTTGCCCCGACTCTCAGTCTGAAGAAGGGACTCAACCCGAAACGTCACCTATCCCTTTTCTCCAGAGATGCTGTTTGACCCGCTGAGTTACTCCAGCTTTTCGTGTCTATCTTCCCTGTATAATTCTTCAGCAATGAGGACTGAATTATAGGAAAGAACTGCAGATGCTGGCTTAAATCGAAGGTAGACACAAAATGCTGGAGTAACTCAGCGGGACAGGCAGCATCTCTGGAGAGAAAGAATGGGTGACGTTTCGGGTCGAGACCCTTCTTCAGACTGATGTCAGGGGAGTGGGCGGGACAGAGATAGAATATAGTCGGAGACAGTAAGACTGGTGGGAGAACTGGGAAGGGGGAGGGGATAGAGAGAGAGAGAGAGAGGGAAAGCAAGGGCTATTTGAAGTTAGAGAAGTCAATGTTCATGCCGCTGGGGTGTAAGCGACCTAAGCGAAATATGGGGTGCTGTTCCTCCAATTTACAGGAATCAGGCTGGGAAAATGTGTAGCCTAGATGATGAAATCTTTACAGGAAGCACCCTGCTTCCTGTATAGACTCTATCCCCGACTGCCAATTACTCTGACTACGCTGCATCTGTGCCCAGGATGAGGTTTTCCATACTAGATCATCAGAAATGTCCTCATTCTTTATGAAACAGAGGACATTCTTCCATTATAAATGAGGCTCTCACTAGGGTCTCCTCGATATCCTACAGCTCTGCTCTTGATCCCCCTCCCCCCATTCGCAACAAGGACAGAGTCCCTCTAGTCCTCAGCTTCCACCCCATCAGCCGTCGCATACAGCATATAATCCTCCAACACCTTCATCTCCTCCAACGGGATCCCACTACTGGCCACATCTTCCCATCTCCACCCCTTTCTGCTTTCCATAGAGACCGTTCCCTCCGCAACCCCCTGATCAACTCGTCCCAAACCACCCCCTCCCCAGGTACTTTTCCCTGCAACCGCAGGAGATTCAACACCTGTCCCTTTACCTACCCCCTCGACTCCATCCAAGGACCCCAACAGTCTTTTCAGGTGAGGCAGAGGTTCACTTGCACCTCCTCCAACCTCATGTCCTGTATCCGCTGTTCTAGGTGTCAACTTCTGTACATCGACAAGACCAAACGCAGGCTTGCCGATTGTTTTGCTGAACACCTCCACTCAGTCCGCCTTACCCGACCTGAGCTCCCGGTTGCTCAGCACTAACTCCCCCTCCCATTCTGTCCTTTCTGTCCTGGGCCTCCTCCATTTTCAGAGTGAGGCCCAGCGCAAATTGGAGGAACAGTACCTCATATTTCGCTTGCGCAACTTACACGCCAGCGGTGTAAACATTAACTTCTCTTACTTCAAATAGCCCTTGCTTTTCCTCTCTCACCATCGCTTCCCTCTTCCCAGTTCTCCCACCAGTCTTACCATCTCCGACTACATTCTATCTCTATCCCGTCCACTCCCCTGACATCAGTCTGAAGAAGGGTCTCAACCCATTCCTTCTCTCCAGAGATGCTGCCTGTCCCGCTGAGTTACTCCAGCATTTTGTGTCTGGGACTGAATTGTACCCTGGTTGAAGGTTGACGTGCTCCGATTTAGTATTGTGAAATTACACAGTTGTCTCCGGAGTTATGAAAGGAATTCTATATAACCGAGAATTAATTTACACAATGCATGGAATTATTTTTATTTAAGCTTAAAAAGGCCCAGTGTACTTTACGAGTAAAAACCAAAGGATAAAACCAATTACCTACAGCTAAATGCTGAGCAAAACTCACCCTCAGGTGTTACATGAACAATATGATAATTGGAAAACTCTCTGCTGTATTAACAATAATTTGGTGTAGGTGTAGTGGTGGCACAGCAGGCTGATCTGTTCCACCCACTTAATGAGCCTCAAAGCAGGGTGTTTGTGCATGACACGAGCTCTCTCTGCAGCTGTGACAGGGGAATCAGCTTCCGCTACCTGCTGAGATCGAATTTTACCTTGTGTTTGTCGTGGGTGTTTTAAAAGATCACCTTGGCGAGGTGTTAAGATTATTGTTGCGTTTGAATGCACTGTGCACAGACTCGAATCTTTAGACTTTAGAGAAACCTCGTGGAAACACGCCCGAACACTAGCACCATCTTACTACTAGGGATAATTTACAATTTTGCCAAAGCCAATTAACCTCCAAACCTGTACGTCTTTGGATTGTGGGAGGAAACTGGAATGCCCAGAGAAACCCACGCGGTCACAGGGGGAATGTACAGACACCACCCGTGTCTCTTAGGCTGCAACTAAGGCAGCAACTTTACCGTTGCACCACTGTGCCGCCTTCCAATGTGATTGCATTGAGACAGGAGAATGGCCCATCTGGGCATCCCTGATCCCACCATCATAGGAATAGCAGGCATGACCCCCCCCATAATGGCCAACAAATACTTGTGCTTATTACAGGTTGAATGAATGGTTCACTCAGCAAGACTTGGTGAAACCGTGTAACTCCAGCTATAATTATTGACCACAGTCTTTTCTTGCACAAATGCACACCTTTTGCTCATCTTCCCCACCCTCCGTGGTTCACCATTCTTAAATAGTTCATAAAGAGCAGTCAACTCTGACGTAAAGTCAGCAAGAAATTTGGCATCTTGTTGAGTCAATTCTAGAAATGACTGGAGCTGAGTAATGATGTTCTGGCTCCAATGATGGCCTCAACTTCCCCTTAGTTTGGCTGCGGTCTGTTTTCATCTAATCACAGACCAAATAAATTACCGCCTTCTGCATGAAGGCACATTTGCTTCTTTCAAGTCTGACATTGTGTTAATTAAGATGCTGAACATTTCCTGAAACTTCCAAAGGCTTTCCCCCTCTGTAGTAGTTGCAATTAGAACACCACTGATTGCACAACAATGTTGAACTTCCTGCATCCTCTTATCCTCTAGTCATTTTGATGATAATTTTGGTGGCAGAATGTGGATATTCAATTAGTCTAATATCTTTGGCTTTGTTTATTTTCTGTAACCCGAGCATAGGTGGCAACAGTTCTAAGTAACAATATTTTCTTGGCAGTTTGCCTTCCAAATTGTGAAACATAAACAGACTATACTGTTGGAAGAAAGCCGCAACATTCTGGACCAACTCAGTTTGTCAGGCAGCATCTCCTGAAAGAAAAAGGAATAGGTGACATTTAGGGTCGAGACCCTTCGTCACATTGAAAGTCAGGGGCGAGGGAAACTAGAGGTGTGAAAAGGTTCAGGACAAATCAGAGGCGGCATTGATGACCAAGGAAAGGTGGAGCCCACAATGGCCCATTGTTGGCTGTGTGATGATGAACGGATATATGAATGCAAAGAGTGGAACGGGCAGGATGACTGGGGGGGGGGGGGGGGAGAGAGGGGAGGTGGGGGAAGAGAGGGGGGGGAGAGAGGGGGGGAAGAGAGGGGGGGAAGAGAGGGGGGGGAAGAGAGGGGGGGGAAGAGGGGGGGAAGAGAGGGGGGGAAGAGAGGGGGGGAAGAGAGGGGGGGAAGAGAGGGGGGGGGGAAGAGAGGGGGGGAAGAGAGGGGGGGAAGAGAGGGGGGGAAGAGAGGGGGGGAAGAGAGGGGGGGAAGAGAGGGGGGGAAGAGAGGGGGGGAAGAGAGGGGGGGGAAGAGAGGGGGGGAAGGAGAGGGGGGGAAGAGAGGGGGGGAAGGTAGAGGGGGGGGAAGAGAGGGGGGAAGAGAGGGGGGGAAGAGAAGGGGGGGAAGAGGAGGGGGGGAAGAGAGGGGGGGAAGAGAGGGGGGGGGAAAGAGAGGGGGGAAGAGAGGGGGGGGAAGAGGAGGGGGGGAAGAGAGGGGGGGAAGAGAGGGGGGGGGAAGAGAGGGGGGGAAGAGAGGGGGGGAAGAGAGGGGGGGAAGAGAGGGGGGGAGAGAGGGGGGGAAGAGAGGGGGGGAGAGAGGGGGGGGAGAGAGGGGGGGGGAGAGAGGGGGGGAGAGAGGGGGGGAAGAGAGGGGGGGAAGAGAGGGGGGGGAAGAGAGGGGGGGGAAGAGAGGGGGGGAAGAGAGGGGGGAAGAGAGGGGGGGAAGAGAGGGGGGAAGAGAGGGGGGGGAAGAGAGGGGGGGGAAGAGAGGGGGGAGAGGGGGGAGGGAGGGGGAGGGGAGGGAGGGGGGGGGGGGGGGGGGGAGGGGAGGGAGGGGAGGAGGGGGAGGGAGGGGGGGGGAGGGGGAGGGAGGGGGGAGGGAGGGGAGGAGGGGGAGGGAGGGGAGGGAGGGGGAGGGAGGGGGGGAGGGAGGGGGAGGGAGGGGGAGGGAGGGGGGGGAGGGAGGGGGAGGGAGGGGGAGGGAGGGGGAGGGAGGGGGAGGGAGGGGGGGGGGAGAGAGAGAGAGAGAGAGAGAGAGAGAGAGAGAGAGAGAGAGAGAGAGAGAGAGCGAGCAAGGGTTACTTGCAATTGGAGAATCAATATTAATACCACTGAGTTGGAAGCTGCCCAAGCACGATATCTACTGCACTAATAAGATTCGCTGAAGAACCTCCGCAAGAGCTTAAATGTAACACAATAGTGAGGATCGCTCAAATACTCTGCGGGTACTTTCACTAGCATCTGCATCTGTACTGTATTTGAGGTTTCATGTTATTACATCAATACATGGGTTTGGTATTCTTTAATGATCATATCATCTTTAAATATATCTTCATATTTCTCCTGAAGCGTTTTAAAAATGTGGCCACAATGTATTCAGACTAAATAGATTGTTTCCAGTCTAAACCCAGCTTTCTCAACTAAATGGAGACACACGAGACTGCATATGCAGGAGTTCCAAAGAAAAACAAAATGTTGGAGGGATTCAGAGGTCAAGCAGCATCTGTGCAGGGAAATCCACAGACGATGTTTCCGATTGAGACTCTTCTTCAAATAGAGTCAATCCAATTATTAACCTCTATTTGTGAATACACATGAATTTGGCATCTTTTAATTATAAACATATACATAATTCCTTCAAAGTAGGGACACAGACAGATTCGTGAAGAAGGTATTTGACACGCTGCCTGCCGTTCATCAGTAAAGGTATTGAGTAGATGTGTTGGGAAATCATGTGGGCAACTGCACAAGATGCTGGTTAAGGCCACATTTTGAGTAAAGTGTACAGTTCTGGTTTTCCTGCTATATGAAGAAAGTCACTAAACTGGAAAGGATGCAACACTGCAAAGGATTTGAGGGCATCACAGGACAGAAGCATTTGAGTTATAAGGAGAGGGTGGTGCGTAAATGGAACGAGCTGCCAGGGCATTTCCACCACCTTCAACATGGATACAATTATGATTATAAAAGGCTTGGACAGGTATATGAATAGGTTAAGTTTTGAAGTGATGTGAGCCAAGTGCAGACAAGTGGGACGAGTTCAGTTAGGCAACTTGGTCAGCATGGTTGAGTTTGGCCAAGGGGTCTGTTTCCATTTAGTTTTTAATATAACCGGTGGTATGCATTGCTTAAAATGCACTTCTCGCATGCCTCAGCCACCTCAATGTTATGTAAACCTCCCTTCAGCGGTCAGGAAATATCTTGAGAGAACATGGAAAGATGACTTTTTGGATTGGGACTCTTCTTCAGGCTGATTGTAGTGGGGGTGGGTGGGAGGGGACAAAGCTGGAGACCGGAGGGGCAGGACAAAGCCCGGCGAGTGAAAGGTAGACACAAATTGCTGGAGTAACTCAGCGGGATAAGCAGCACCTCTGGAGTAGGCAAATTGTTGGACAAAGACCAGAGATGAGAAGTCTAAGGTGTGAGATAAGGATAGAAGAGTGAAAATTGTGAAGCCAGGTGTATGGGGAAGTAAGAAATGGGTGCAAGTCCAGGTGGGCAAAGAAAAAAAGGGGGGGGGAGAAGAGTGTTGTTTGTAGGTTACTTACCTAAAAACAGATAATTCAATGTTCACACTATTAGTTTGTAAGCTACCTAAGCAGAATATTAGGTGCTGTTCCTCTGGTTTGTGGGTGGCCTCACTCAGGAAATGGTGGTGTCCATGGACAGAAAGGTCAGTAGGGTATGGTAAGGGGAGTTTTCATGGTTGGTAATCAGGTGATCCAGCAGACCTTGGCAGGCCACGTGCAAGTGTTTGGCAAAGCAGTTTCCGAGTCCACGTTTGGTCTCGCCGATGTAATGGAGGCCATATCGTGAACACCATATGAAGCAGATGAGGTTAGTGGAGGTACCTCACGGTCTGCTACTGTCTCACCTGAATGGAGTGCTGGGGTCCCTAGATAGATGTGAGAGAGGAGCTATAGGGACTGGTGTAACATCTCCTGCAGTTGCAGAGGAAAATACCTGGAGAGGGGGTGGCTTGGGTGGGAGGGGATGGGTGAACAAAGGAGTTGTTGAGGAAGTGTTTCTGCAGAAGGGGCGTGGCTGGTGGGATCACGTAGAAGACGGTGGAAATGTCATTGAGTGACGTGTTGGAAGCAAAGGATGGTGAGATGAAAGGCAAGGACCAGGGGAACTCTATCCTTGCTCCATCTGGGGGCAGGTGAAGCAAGAGCAGACGAGACACGTGTGGGATCCATCTATGACACCAGGGGTGAAACGACATTTGCAAAAGAGGACATGGTGGATGTCCTAGAATGGAAACCTCATGTTGTGAACAGGCGCGGCAGAGGCAGAGAAGCTGAGAGCAGGGGATAGTGTTTATGTGTCTGTCTCCTTTGGAACGTTGGTTTACTGCAAATAATTTAGCTCGCTGAATCTTGTTTAGCTCTAAAGATCTAAGGATGATGCTTCCTTGCTTTCTGCATTTAAATTCTTTCTTCTCCAAACAGAAACGTGAACCATGAATTATTCCCACTACTGTGGCAGCAGCACAGCTTCCTGCCAGACTTGATTTACCACCACTCACCCTCATGTGACCAGTCTCCATGTTGGGAGTTGCCAATATTGCTCCAGCCATTGATCTCCATTCTGCCATTGCACTAACCTTCTGTTTGAATCAAAACTCCATTGCATTGCATCGTTCATTGCCTATTATGACCTCTACCTGCAGGCATCAAACAACAAAATCTTTGTGTAGAAAGAAACTGCAGATGCTGGTTTATACTGAAGATAGACACAAAATGCTGGAGTAACTTGACGGACAGGCAACATGTCTGGAAAGGATGGGTGACATTTCGGGTCAGAACTCTTCTTTGGATTGCGTTCTGAACAAAACCTTTCTGTAAGTTCTGATGACACCGAAATGAAATGGTTTTGAAGTCTTTCCAGAACTTTGTTGTTATGCAAGTATCAGACGATATTCTTACTGACATGATTGATTTAATTTATTGTCATTGTCTTCAATGAAGAGACAACAACATTATTTTCCCCTTACAATCATACAGTCAGTCTTGTGCCTGAATCTGGAGCAAACAATATAAACTGCTGGAAGCATTCTGTGGGGCAGGCAGCATCTGCGGAAGCAAAGGGACGATCAATGTTTTGGGTTAAGACCCTGCATCATGAGTCACAATTCAGGGTCGCGACACGAAATGCTGACCAACCCTTTGCCTCCATAGATAGTGCCTGACCAGCTGAGTTCTTGAAGCATATGTTGTGGAAATTGATATGTGCAAGACAAAAGCTCAAGCAACTTCTGAATAGTTAAATTACCATTCAGACTGTCTGGAAATTCTGATAGAGATTTTTGTAGTTCAGGGCGCAGTCAGTCATATGCCACAATCATTGCAAAGGGGAACAAACCTTAAAGCAAGAATGTGTAGGAAGGAACTGCACATGCTGGTTTAAACCGAAGATAGACACAAAAAGCTGGAGTAATTCAACCGGTCAGACAGCATCTCTGGAGAAAAGGAACAGGCGACGTTTTGGGTCAAGACCCTTCTTCGGACATAAAGCAAGAATTGTGCTTGTTGCAAAATATATATTTATATTCTCAAAGCTGTACTTCATTGACCTCAAGTCCTCGTTTAAACCAAGGTATCCATAATGCATGCGTTCTGACAACTATTCTAGCGTGCTTGAAGATCGATTGCTTTCACAAACAAAATTACTCATTCATCAGAAAGATACACCGATAACATGCCAGTTTGTTTTCTGCTTTATCTACTGAAACAAAAAAGAAAAATAAGATTGCTTCACTTAATTACCTGAAATAGAAACCCCTTTTAGGCACTGAAAAACTTGAGATAACAAATCCCTCCAGGTAAACAGGAAATGTTTGTTCTGATAACAGTCTGGAGGGAGAGGTCAATCTAGAACTCATTTGTTTCATCGGAAATGGCATCGCCTTCAGGAAGTGCCTGGTTCCATAGTTACAGTACTGTCTTTAAACTCGGTGTTTTGTAGCATGCTTTGCAGTTAATTATTAACCTCTTCAAAGTGTTGTGTCCTTTGTTTATTCGCTAATTAGATAGCTAATTAGTTAATTACTGCTTAACAATTTAGCAGCATTTTAGCTTTTTTTGTAGGTTAGAAAAATCTGTATCCACATATTTCCTTTATTCGAGCAGTGTGCTGATCATTCCCGTTGTAGTTTGCTGCCTTTGTAAATGGCTTTTTAACGTCTAAAACAGATGAGAACCAACACTGAGAGGGGTTATGAGTGGTGCAATTTTGTTAATGTCCGTTTCATTTGCCCACTTGTCTCCAGCTTTTATTTTTGGCTTTTCCAGTCAGGCAAAGAAGGAGCAAGAAAGAAAAGAGGGAAAATTTACAGATTCAACAAATGACATAGATTTTTGTTTGCAATCTAACAATTTCCAGGAGGATCAATTTCCCTCCTGGGATAAATAAAGTTACATCGTATCATATCATAACCTTTTTCATGCCTATCTTTCCTGGGGTAAATCTGTATTGCGTGTTGCAAGAGACAATAAATCTGTACGTTTCCCACTTCTGATGAATGTCACTAGTACTAACATTTTACCCATTTTTCACAATTGGAATTTGAGTAGATATGAGTAAAGTAATGAGTAAAGCTTCAAATTCCTAGGAGTCAATATCACCAACAAGTTCTCCTGGACCAAGAAAGCCCATTAACGCCTCTACTTCTTTAGAAGGCTTAGGAAGTTTGGCATGTCCCCTGCAACTCTCACCAACTTGTACAGATGCACCATAGAAAGCGTTTTATCAGAATGCATCACAGCTTGGTTTGGGAACGACTCCATCCAAGACCGCAAGAAATTGCAGCAAATTGTGGATGCAGCCTAGACCCATCACACAAACCAACCTCCATTCTATTAACTTCTATTTATATCACACGCCGCCTCAGCAGGGAAGGCATCAAAATCAAGGACGAGTTACACCCCGGCCATTCCCTCTTCCTCTCCCATCAGGCAAAAGGTATAGAAGTGTGAAAACACACACCTTCAGATTCAGAGAGTTTCTTCCCAGCTGTTACCAGGCAACTGCATCATCCTACCACAACCAGAGAGCAGTGCTGAATGACTATCTACCTCTTTGATGACCCTTGGGCTATCCTTGATCAGACTTTGCTGGCTATACCTTGCACTAAACTTTATTCCCCGATCATGTATCTAAACACCGTAAATGGATCAATTGGAATCACTGTACCTCGGTACACACGGCAATAAACTAAACGTAAACAGAACTGAAACTAAAGTGTGATATGCATGTGTACTATGTGGGCTGTTCTATACATTCGGTACCGTCTGGGGCGATTGTTCTTATGTACGGGAATAGTTTTTCTGATCTGTTTGCAGAAAAAAAATGTTTCATTGTAAATGATACAAGTGAAAATAAACCATAGAACCATTGAGATGCAGTATTAAAAGACCCCATAGAACACTTCTCACATCCACAGCATTTCAAGTACTTCACAACAATCACTGCTGCAAAACAATTGTTGTACAGATTACCCGGAATAAATTAGATAAGTGGGCAGTTAAATAACTCAAATTGAATCACCTGCAATGTAAATACATCTTTCCAAAGGACTTTCTAAAATATTTAATGAAAAGGAAAGGAAAATTCAGTGGTTACAAATCTCCTAGTAATATCAGGAAACTAACTTGATGCAAAATTAACTTTTACTCAAAATGCTTAGAACAAGAAACTTTTTATAAAAGCAACAATTATCACATTGAGTTAAATAGAGTCCTAAGATTACACAGTACAAAGCCTTTCTGAACATATTTTCTGGCACTTTGATAGAGCTTCTTTAGTCTCTCCATTGAACTGAACTCACTCGCCCATTAATATGTCAGTAAACCTTGCAAAAGATGGAAATAATCTTAAACTAAGAGAGCAGCATCGATGCAAATGAGAGGAGCAGACAAGGGAGGAGGTATGGTAATTACATGAGATAAAGCGAGGTGGGTGGAGAAAAAAATGCAAAGATAGATTCACTGACCAAAATGGCCTGTTCCTGTGCTGTAAATATTGGCTTTAATGTAATCACATTTTATGACCTCTCTTATTACATTCCACTGCATTGCATTTTCACTTTGAGGAAACCTTCAAGAGGTTAAATCAATTTTAGGCAGGAAGTTATTAAGGATGGTCATTTCATCAACAATACTGATATTAAAATGAAACTTTGATTTCAGATAAAGTTCTAAAAGCAATGTAGCTGATAAAAATGGAGAGAACTGGAGTAGAATCACAACGACTAAACTATTCCTGCAAACATTTGCCCGCTCCAAGAGGTTGAGCATGTGGATAGGATGAGGCCAGCAGTGGCGGAAGACACCGTGGCTACGCTTAGCCAGGCCGACCCTGCAACAATGCCCGGACAACAGACCTTCATGGTCAGGTCAAGATCCCTGCACTTACAACAACTGGGACTTGAAAATTGCACCAAAATGGCGACTCTGTATACTGTCTCAGTGTACTACTACCAGTGACGTGCGGTGAGTTCAATGGCTGAGGAGGCACTGGCTAGTATCAGTGGCCCGGCCTTCCCTGGATTGATCACCGCGTCTCCCCGAGGAGAGAGAGGGGTGGAGCCGTGGCTGGGAGGGAGGGTGAGAGAAGGGAGAGAGAGAGAGAGAGTGAGAAGGGAGAGAGAGAAGGAAGAGAGAGAGGGGGAAGAGAGAGAGAGAAAAGTGAGAGAGAGGAGAGGAGGGAGAGGGAGAGGGAGAGGGAGAGGGAGAGGAGAGAAGGGAGAAAGAGAGAGAAGGGAGAGAGAAGGGAGAGAGAGAGAGAGAGAGAAGGGAGAGAGAATGGAGAGAGAGAGAGAGGGGAGAGAGAGAGAGAGAGAATGGGGAGAGAGAGAGGGGGGGAAGAGAGAGAGAGAAGCGGGAGGGAGAGAGAGAAGGGGAGAGAGAGAGAGAAGGGGAGAGAGAGAGAGAAGGGGAGAGAGAGAGAGAAGGGGAGAGAGAGAGAGAGGGGGAAGAGAGAGAGAGAGAAGTGAGAGAGAGAGAGAAGGGGGAGAGAGAGAAGGGGAGAGAGAAGGGGGGAGAGTGAGAGAGAAGGGGGGAGAGAGAGAAGGGGGAGAGAGAAGGGGGGAGAGAGAGAAGGGGGGAGAGAGAGAAGGGGGAGAGAGAGAAGGGGGGAGAGAGTGAAGGGGGGAGAGAGAAGGGGGGAGAGAGAAGGGGGGAGAGAGAGAAGGGGGGAGAGAGAGAAGGGGGGAGAGAGAGAGAGAAGGGGGGAGAGAGAGAGAGAAGGGGGAGAGAGAGAGCGGAGGGGGAGAGAGAGAGAAGGGGGAGAGAGAGAAGGGGGAGAGAGAGAAGGGGGAGAGGGAGAAGGGGGAGAGGGAGAAGGGGGAGAGGAACAATGGCATGTTATAAACTGCAGCCGTCCCATTCTCACCGCCACCGTACCATTGCACCCTTCTTCACAACGGCCCAGTGATGTCTCGGCTCTTACAATTCGAGGGATCTAACCGGTAACAACACTAAGAGCAGCCCCAGGCCGCCGTGTTCCCCGACTCGAATCTGAGCTTGAAAAATCGCGTGATGGGTTGATGTTTCCCGCGGGCCATATTTTGGAGACCACTGCCTTACAAGAACAAAAACAAAAATGTACAGAAGTACAAAAATTGATGACTTCATTATTGTTTTAAGTAGAGATATTTAAAAAAATCAAATAACTTTCTAACGTACCGACAAAGTCTACCTTCCCAATGACCGTTTTTTCGCCGAGTGGCGTATCTTGCACCGCTCTATGATCTTTGGTCAGTGATGCGCCGCCACTGCTGAAGCTAGCTAACGTGGAGGGAGAGTGAGGCGGCATCAATTACGTGGGCTGAGCCTACGTAATTGACGCTCCCTCTTGCTCCACTGGGTTCAAGACACACCCCCTTATGAGGCAGATGTGATCGCTGCCTCCCCGGTGCTTTTTCATTGCAGTTTTATGTGAGACCAGCGAGCACAAATTTAATATATTTATATGTGAAATAAGTTACCTGGACTATGGAAGGTGAGGACATGTAATGAAGGGGTTTACAAACATTACATTAGTGACATACATAGTGATAGTAACAGGTACACGCTTATTGCCAGCGCTCCATGCAGTTTATGAGGGGTTGCACCATCAGAGGGGAGGCTCAGCTCGTCGTTGCCTCACCTCTCATCTTTCCCTGTATTTGCAGCGGAGCTGCGCAAATTTGGTGATTTTTACTATTAAAAAAATTAGATTCATATAGAAATTACACTTATAACAGATCAGTGGAAAAATCTTTATATTTATTTTATTTTATTATTATTTTCTTTACTTTTCTTAACAGCTATCCCTGACTACTACTATACACTTGTATCTGAGATGCTTATCTAATACGTATCTAAATGCTTATGCATAGTGATACTTGTACTGAACTGCATACAAAAATGAATTTCACTGACAAATGAAGTACCATACCATACAATTATAAACTGAAACTATCTGCCCTTATGTTGTTGCCATCAACCAATTCTACAGCATTCATGACTGAGAGTTCAACACTTAATTTCACGGAAGACAAGGCACTTAGTTCAGAGTCTGCGCAGGCTCACAGAGCAATCTCATTTCCCCACTAATTTTCCCTGGAAACTATTCTCTCCACATTCCCCTTATTACTCTCACCCATCTTTATGCAATGGGCAAATTATTGGCCATTTAACCTAGAAGTCTTTCAGATGTGGGAGGAAACCAGATACCCTGGAGGTGGTATCTGGAGGTGGAGTTGAAGAACGTGCATTGAAACTCCACACAATCAGCACTGGTCAGGAATGACCATGATAATTGATGCTCTGGGTCAACAACACTATCTGCTTAGCCACCCTCCTGAAAAAAAAATCTCACCACTGAGGAAGGTAATATATTCACATATGCTTAACCTGTACAAGACCAATTATCTAATTAAAACACTGTCTGAAATGGATTTTTAAAAGTTAGAGTCATGAAAAAGATACAGCATAGAAACTGGCCTTTAACAGAACTGACCACCAACATCCGTTTACACTAATGCTAAATTAATCTTATTTATATTCTAATTCCCATCAAATGTTACTACACACCTGCACATCAGGGGCAATTTACAGGAGTCAATTAACTTACTAAAACACATATCTTTAGAGATGAAACCCACGCAGTCACAAGAGAACAAGCAAACTCCACACAGACAGCACTTGAGATCCGGACTGAATCCCAATGGCTGGTGCTGTGAGGCAGCAATTCTACTACCAGCTGTCACTGTGCTGGCCTTCACTACTCATAAGTAATTGTAATGGAAAACTTTCTTTAATAATTTAACATACTACAGTCAAAAATACATCTAAGCAGGAACAAATACAAGCTGTAGTTTAAAAAAAAGTTTTTATTCAGATAACATAAATATTCACTTACTTTTGTTCATTTACCATGTTGAGTTAAGGTTTGGCTAAAAACTTTAAAAAGGCTCATTAATGACAGCAGCTGAATTTCATAGTTCTTACTGATAAATATTTTATTAAAGGGGCATAGTTGTTTGGTACAATGCCTTGCACTTTATACCAGGTTTATGAATAGAAGTGTTACAAACAAAGGTATGATCCACAACATGATCATAAAGTCAGTCAACTATCAAAAAAAGTTTTAAAAGGATATTACTGCGCAAAAGAAAATGTCCTGCAGCCTAGTGTTCCCGGCAGAAAGGATACAGGTTTCAACTGAGATTTCAGAATATTTTGTTCCTGGAACTATTCCTGATTGTTCCATGAATTTTAATCTGCTTGAAAACTTCCCCATCCCACCCCCATCAATAATTTTACAATGTACTTGTATCCCTGTGATATTTCAATTGAAATATGAAAAAATGTAGTATAAAATAACAGTTATGTTAGCCCATTGAAAGGCATCGTGTTCTTCAATGATTAGAAAAGAACTGCTGGTTCTGTTTGGAACAAACATTTGCATCTTGCAGCACGTTCAGTTTATTTAAATGAAGACACAAGAGTCCGCAGATGCCCCATCCTGGAGCAAAAAACAAAGTGCTGGAGGGATTTAGCAGGTCATGCAGCATCTGTGGCGACAGAGATATTTGTTGGTGTTCAACAATCTTGAAGCTTCATGTCAACTCGCTGCATTAGAACTGATGCAAGGTCTCGATCCAAAAACTCAACCATCTCTTTGCCTCTATTGATGCTGCTCGAGCCACTGAGTTCCTCCAGCAGTTTGAGTTTTGCTTCAGTTTTATTTAAAACCTGATTATTTTATGAAGCCACTTATTTCCAGTGACCTCACACAATTGCTGCTGATAAATTTGCAAGACATATCAACTCTGCAAACTTAGCTAAGTGCTTTCCAACCCTCCGCCAACCTTATTGACTTCATCCCATTCATTTGAATCAAACAAAAAACGTAGAAAATGCATGCTTAGTTACTTGCCCTCTGATTTACATGATCTGTGAACATGCCAGGACATAATGCTATTTTTTGGGGAAAGCACTGACAGTTGGTTGAGGTGATACAACAGACTAGATACAATCCTTTCCTCTGTGATCTGGTTTTGACCCCCACCCAAGGTGACAATATGAACGCTTTATCTTATTTATTGGTTGAAACAGCCTGAAAAGTATTAAAATTCAGGTAGTCACAACCAGTGTATTCCAACAGCAAAATATTGCTCCGAATTCAGCACAAATTGACTGATGCTGTCACTTAATGAATCAAAATGGAATATTTACATTGTGCGAAAGGGATGCTCTTCCAGACACTGGTTAAGGCACACTGTTGGGTTGATGGAGTTTCAACCTACATCTTAACCTTTGCTTGATCTGAACTTGGTACTGGTCAATGTTGACACTAGTTCAAAACATATGGAAATGTCAGTGAACAATAAAAAGGGAAAATGCACTAAAAAACGTTGATAAATCCAGAGGCAAAGCTAAGCAGTGTGCAAATATTTTCCCTTTATTGATTAAGGATGAAAAGTCTATGCAGAATTTTTGGATAGGAGCTGTTGGCACATGCTGAGGGTGCCAATGTGTTAAATCCTCCCATTATGATTCAATTAATTGAGGAATTGAACTAAGCTTCATTGACTATTCCTAATCTACAAAAATGCTTGCAAAGTAACCATCTGTTAGATTTCTAAAATAAACTATTAAAATTATGTTTGCCAACACTCTGTCAAGGAGCGAAAGGGGGCACATATGATTGCTTTCCAGATCAAAAATAACAAATTGAATGAATTTCAATGTTCCCATCATTGAGCTGTATTCAAAGGACTTTAAAAACACAGGTGTGGCTTCTCACTACAGCATTGACTCTCCAACTGAAGGTCCTTTGAATGTGGCTCAATTATGAGACCGTAGCAGAATACACGTAGCAGAGAAGCCACAACTATTGAGAAAGAAAACTGTGGAAAGAAGATTAATGCTCCTCTCCATCACTTTTGGGAATCATCTAATTACAGCTTTAGTCCAGCAGCAAGCCCTACTACCTGCTCAATGTCTGAACTGGGGAGCTGTGTGTAAAACGTGCACCTTTATATAGAATGAAGCAGAAAGAAAGTGCATTACAACCGAGTTCTTCCCTTAACAACAACAAAACAATTCATGTGTCTACATCGCAGCAACTTCTGTGTATAAAAGGTTCTTGTAGAAACCAAACTCAGAACAGTATCTAGTGTATTAACTATTTTCACGTTTCCCATTATTTATGTCAGTGGGGAACAGTGCGTTTCTCGGTTAATGAAGAGGTAAAAGGTACTTTCACACAAACACCTGTTTACTACAATGCAAACTGTATTATGTAACAGGGAGTACAGTGGGTTTTTCTACAAATGTAATTACTCTGCAGTATGTAAAGTCTGATCAGGCTTCACATAA
Source organism: Raja brachyura (assembly GCA_963514005.1). The sequence continues at coordinate 17,195,626 of OY740809.1, forward strand.
GCACTTATTTTATACACAGTCAAGATATAAATGTAATTAAAATGTATGTACAAAAACATGTCAGCAAGAACCTAAACTTATAACAACATCCTTTTAGCTGCCCCATTACCTTCAAAATATACAAATTTATACTCAGGTGCACATCTACATCTAAACTTACAGCACACACATCTCCTCTAAATAAAATGTGAGCACAGGACATTTTAACAAGGGGTTAGTAGATGCAATTCAATGTTAATTCTTTTTTCCAAAATAAAAGTAGTTTCGTGGTTAACAGCAATCTAGAGACTAAACAGTGGTTTCAATCATAGATGTTAACATTTAAATGGCCGAAATACTGTCTCGCTATAAGAGATTCTTTCAAAATATGTCCTTCAAGTTCCACTGTAACGTTCTAAAATAGTCATTTAAATACTTCTTGGCTTTCCCCACACTCCATATCCATCCTATCTTCACTCCTTTTTCTGCTCTCCTTAAAAATGAATTTATCACGCATTGTTTTTAAATTAAAACATCTGTTTACACAATGAAGTAGAGTGTGAATGCTTGGGGTAAAAACAGATTTACATCACTTGTCCATCTTAACAAAAGAAAAAATCCTTTAGACTGTAATTATTTTAAAGCACCAAGATTTCCTGTCAATGGAATTATCAACATAGATTTTGTTTGACCAGTGTGTTCATTGACCCTCTCTTTCCTGTCCCTAAATCAACCCAGAAGAGGAGTTCACTATACTCCTAGAAGTCAGTTACTCTTCATGGGTACATGCATTCCAGAATTCAGTGCTTAAAAACAGATAAAAATCTAGTTCATTCAGATGCATCTTCCACTTCCTCATCTTCATGGTTAACATTTGCAAGCTCTTCGTGAACATCCCTCACCATGAGAATACGAGTTAACATGGCATCTAGGATGGCAGGGTCAGTTGGTAAGGTTGAATACCACAATGGACTGTCAGGCACACATGAGCGCTCAGGCTGAAGGTAGAAAATGTCGCTTCTTGGCTTCACACTCTCAGAACTAAGGAGTGGTAAAAAAACACAAGTGGTTAGAAGTTGTGCACGCATTAATTTTTATTTTCAACGGATATTCCATTTTACTACCGCTATGGAGACGCTTATAAGAAATACTGTTTATTAGATTTTATTTACTTTAAATTTAAAGATTGATTATTGTTGACGGAAACCTGCTTACCACTTGGACAGATAGAATTCAAAGAGACGCACTGGACATCTGAGTGGATTATCGGTGTTTTCAGCCATTTCCATAGCACCTTCTTCCTCCTCTTCACTGCGCTTCCTCTTTCCGAATTGTTGTAACTTATCTACATTATTAGAAATAAAAATACATAACTGCACCATTTTCCCCTTTGACCCTACAAAAACTTAAATTCATTATTTAAATTCAAAAACTAGTTTATGATAAATTTTATTGAAATTTATTTCAACCTAATTTTAACTTTATACTAAAGCTAAGTTGCTTAGAAGTGGATAATTTTTATGCAACTGTATAACTATTAGGGTTTGAACTGTCTTAAACTTTCATAAAATCAAAATTTGTAAAATACACGGTGGTGCAGCAGTAGAGTTGCTGCCCCACAGCGCCAGAGACCCTGGTTCGATCCTGACTACGGGTGCTTGGCTGTACCGCGTTTGTACGTTCTCCCCATGACCTGCGTAGGTTTCCCCCTCGAGATATTCAGTTTCCACCCACACTCCAAAGACATACAGGTATATAGGTTAATTGGCCTGGTATAAATGTAAATTGTCCCTAGTATATGTAGGCTGGTGTTAATGTGCGGGGATCACTGGTTGGCTCGGACGTGGTAGGCTGAAGGGCCTGTTGCCGTGCTGTATCTTCAAACTAAATATTCCTGTCAAAGGTAATGGTGCCACACTTGGGTAAATATAATTGTAATAGCGTTTATACCGATATATCCTCAATGCTGAATAGAATCAATCCTATTCAATAAACTCTGCTATAAATGTTTCACTGCATTGCATCTTCTGTGCAGCTAGTGCAATTTGCGATCTGAATCTCTCGCCAAAACTAAAACCTCTGTCACACTGACGTTAATCAAACTGAATGCACTGTTGACCATGTATATGTCAACAATGTCTTCCTGTCTGCCGAGCATGTTTAAAATCCAGTTAACTTTGCTTGGGAATGCTTGAAATGTGAGAACCACATTCGAGCACTTCTGTACCCTAGGCTGCTAACCTACAACATAAAAACATAAGAATTTGGGGCATTTTCTCATTGTCCCATCTATTTTAAATCATACCGTTTCAAAAGCAGGAATGAAGAATTACAGTTATTGTTGCAAAATGGTAGACAGATCCAAGCCCACCATTTTCTGAGTGATAAAAACTGAAGGTTGGATCAGTACTCAGGCCACATTCAAGTAAATGCAACAGCCTAGTGCAGTTTGACCAGTGATTGCAAAGCTGAGTTATACACATAGACACTTTACCGTCTACAATTTGTTAGTCACCCCTGATTCTCACCAGGCAATAGATTACAGGAAGGCTCAGCTATTTCGACCCAGCACAAATTGTTTGAATCTTTGCTTTATCAAAGACTATTCTTCAATTTGAGAACAACTTCCCCATTCCGCTACTTATATTTGTTACGGAAAAACAGGTCTGTTCGTACCTATATCTTTCTCCTTTTTGTATATTGGTGGGAAGAATCGAAGGTAGGTCATCTTTGTGTTGGGTTTCAAAGCCTTTGTACACCTCATGACACGAGCAAAGGAAAGCATCATATGTTCACTGACACTTTTCAACTGAAAGTATTTGGTATTGAAAAACAGTAACGTGTTGAGAAGAACTGTTGGAGAATATGCTCCAAGTTGTTTACATTCCCATAAATGCCCTTCCTCAATCCTGCAAAACAACTGGCCTGCAAACAAAATATTGAGGACAGCATTAACACAAAAAGTATCCCATTAATAAATTACATTTCCTAATTTTTCTTGCAGGCATTTTCATTTCTCAGAATGCAAAATACAACAAAATGGTATCCCAGAAATGTCAAAATATCCACTCTGAAAGGACCTCAAACTTTCCATAAGTTATTTGGACGACAATTTAAAGACTTTGATAGGGCATCTAGTGAAGATTCTCATTAGTCAAGATTGTTTTTGCAGAGTGGATTTTAAACAATTTGATAAACGCACAAGCAGCAAGTGAGCATTTGGGAGTATTGTGTGTAAAGGGACAATTTTTTTTGACAGTCTACATTTCCTGTCTTAAACAATTTGAAAGGTTATGAAATTACTAAACACATGTGAATTCCATCCAAATGACAGTAGGCAAGCTCTTGGCAAGTTCAACCTTGGGCTCCATTCTGCTCATAGCCAATCATGACATTAGTTTTGGCATTTGATTATATGAAGCATCACTACATTTATGCAGTACAGTATGCACTTCTCGTGGATGTTTACCAGAAATTGGCAATGATGAACAAAATCAAATATTCTCCACAAAGGTACTTATTTTTATCTTCAAATACAAGCACTCTCTGACTTATGTAATAGGTGACTTACATAACTTCACACTTCCGTAAACAATTCGCAAATGTTTTTCTCAAATGGGCAAGGTTTCTGCAGACTGACACTTACCACTCGGGAGAAGCTGCGGCTGCCAACATTTCAGAGCCTTTGTGAGCTCCGATGTGAACTTTGTATAGTAAAGATCTGTGAAGATGTTATCAATCCTGTTGTTCTCAAATATATACTGAAAGAAATCAGAATACATGAATTATGACTTTGCAACTATGATCTAATGGACTTTTTATCCAGAGATGAAAATCAGAAAAATGTATTCCAAAACATCCTCAACATTTGAAACGGTTTAAAAATTGGATAGCTCTCCATGAAACTGTGTGTGCTGGACATTTTCTTTTCGAACATATCTGAGAATCAACTTTCTTTGACTTCGTTACAGATATTGTAAAAACATCAATCCAGCATATTTTCTCAATTAATTGACAATGGTAATACATACTGCACTGCATTCTGATCAAAGAACTTCTCTTTTTCTGATGATGATTTAATGCACTGGGTTAGATTGAGTGGGCCATACTCAATCCCATACTATTATGGAGTGCGCCATACTAATCGCAGACTGATTAGACTTGTTTAAATACCTAAAATTCTCAAAGACTAAGGAGTAAGAGGCTATTTCCCCTTTATGAAGAGTCTAGAACATGGAATAAGGCCCATGAGAAGCTGTTGGCTATTTAAGATGAAAAGGAGGATACTTTTATTTACAGTTGTGAATATTTGAATTTCTTTGCCAAGGAGATCTGGAAATCTTTAAGAGCTATCTCTGTGATTCACTGGAATTCACCGATTTAAAACTGCATTTTTCTCTTGCTGATCTCCAAATGACGATTCTTTTCTAAAAACAGAATTTAAAGGTGATAATTTCCTCCAGCATCTATATGTTTTAAATATTCCTGGTTTCTCAATGTTATTTGATTTACTATTTCTTAATCCTCTAATTCTGCAAAACTCAAGCTTCAGCTGATTTTGGGGGGGGGTAATAATATGCAAGTAAAAAGTAAACTTATATAGGTATTTTTTATTGCTTGCAAGAACATAATGGCTATCGCCTAGCCTCATCACTGAGTGGCTGTAACGTAGCCTTGTGGAGAAGAGGGTGCCACGACTGGAACACTGCTTTCCCCATTCAAGTCCTTATGGAGCCAATGTGTCCATGCAAACTTCCATAGATGTCCCAGATTTCAGACTGGCAAATCCACCTGCTGAAGCCATGTTCGGCTAACCTGATGCAGGTTCAGTAACCCCCTGGCAATCAATGGGATAAATAAGTTGCTGGGGGAAAAGGAATATTTTTAATTTATTTCATTACATCAGTTTAAATGTTTAGCTATTCAGAAACATTCAACTTAAATAACAGGTGACAGCTGACGAGCTGGAGAATCAAGACTCGCCAGATAGCTGGAGAAGCCCTGGCTTGCTCTAGGTCTCACCCACATGCTGAGACATGAATTCCCAGCAGAAGATTGCATCCTGGTCCACAATGGAAGTAGCAGCATGGACCAGGACCAGTGAATGCAAGGGAATGGGAGATTTGCCCAAGAGCTTCATAAAATGCAGCAAGTTGATGCCATCCCCTGGACACAAGGGAGAATTACACCTAGCTACAGTTAGGAAGAAAATAACTAATTTAAAACTGCAATTTTTTCTTGCTGACCTCCAAATTACATAGTTTCGTTTGTATAAAAACAGAATCGAAAGGTGATAATTTCCTCCAAAATCTATGCTTTAAATATTCTTTGTTTTCTCACTGTTGTATGATGTATTATTTATTAAACCTGTAATTACTGCAAAACTTAAGCTTTGGCTGATGAGCTAATAAAAAAAAGAGCAAATAGCAGAGTAGGATGGGGTAATTAAATGTTAATTGCAGTTTTTCCATTGTTTCTCTCCAGATGAATCATAATACTGGAGAACGCAATAGGGATCCACTCCTAAAACAAAACAGTGCACTGACATCAATAGAAAATTGTAATATCGAACTACAATGTCACTATAAACTAAACGTTGGTCAGTCGTGTATCAGTAGCATCATGTAGTACCTGTTGAATTCCTAGACAAAGGTAGAAGATACTATCCGGCTCATACTTTTTTCCATTTGGCCTCCTTACTTCCTGAATGAATTGACACAGTCCAAAACTCAGCTCAGCAGCCGTACATGACAAAATATCCTCCTTTAATTTCATTGGTCGAGCTGCATGGAAATTGATGTAATTCATTAACAATATGACATTACTGATAAAATTAACACAAATTAGTTGAAGAATAGTATTTAAGAGTTGCTACCATTGCACAATAGGCTTCGCTCGTGCAGTTTGCTGTATTTTTATGCTTTGACCCCTGGTTGGCATTTTAGAATGAAATAGCTTTTGTTTTTAGTGCACCTCCTGACAATTATCACTGGCCTAAATGCTGGACTATGCATGTATCATAGCGCAAATCCATGTAAATGTGATGATTACAACCAACTTAGAAACATGAGATGGCTTCAGTATGGTCATTACATATTACAAGATGATCCTTCAATCCAATTGTGTTTTAAAGTCCACATTATCAGAGGGGGCATGGTAAACCGTGCCGTTTTGTTCAGTCTTAAAAGGTCTTGACAATTCTACAAAGAAGCTTGTTGCGTCCATCCAACAATCTCCAGCAACATTGTGCTCGAGTCAACTCTCATATAACCAAATTATCAATTATCTTATTTATGAACTATTGATGTTTGCAATTGGATTGCCGCATCCTTCAAACAAGTGCCTAATTTCAAAAGGGAACACAAAACACTTCAGGAGATTCTGAAGAGGCAAGGTCATTAAACTTTCTTTCTTCACAAGTCTACTGCAAAATCCAACAGAGAACCTCAAGCAGTATAGCTTATGTGACATGGAGAGATCAAGCTGAGACTTGGCGTGTACTCAGATGAAATGAGGAGAAAAAATAAAAAATGTCACTGGCCGTTGTCATTTATAGAAACCCAGAATCATACGGAAACCTAAGACTCACATTCATGCTTTGTTTTGATATAAAACATGATAGATGAAAGTCTAAAAAGGACAAACATCAATAAATAAATCAAAATTGCAAAAAATGATCCACTAAATTGATAACTGGAAATTAAACAATATTGCCTTGCCACTGAAAAGATGCATCCAATCAGTTACACATCATGTTAAGTGGCATATGTGCTGAAAGAAAATGTGCCTGTGTTTTGTTCTTCTTCTGCAGAGTTGCCAAGTTTTGTCAGAGCATTTCAGTATTCTAGTACCTGAAAATCAGTATTTTGCTGAGGAAATCAGTATTTTTACGCGGTACCATTTTGTTGAAAAAAGTGTTGGTTTTTATGTGCGGTCATACCCATGTAAGAGTACAATAATGCATAACTTTGCTACCAACTGACATATCTTCTACGCACCTTACTTGACAGTGCATTCATTGCCATGTCTTTGTATACTGCTGTTTGAACGGCTGCTTCCTGCTTTTAGCACCAGATGATACCGAAGCCATTTAGGAAGCCTCCCTCTCCTTCCCTCGCTCTCTTTCCCATCTACCTCTCTTTCGCTCCCTCTCTCTCCCACCCTCCCTCTCTCTCTCTTCCTCCCTCCCTCTCACCTTCCCTTCTTCTGCCTCTCTCCCTCCACAAACAGTCTGTGACCATAGCGCTATGCGTAAAGCCCATCGGGCTCCAGCCCGTAGCGCTATATTTAAAACCTATAGAGCTGCAGCCGACAGCTCTTTGTTTAAATTCCCACGCGTTAAACTGACAGCACTGTTTAAACCTGGAGCGGGACAGGCAGATCAAAGCTTACAAAAATAATCATCCAGATCTTGAAATTTCACATACTAATAGATTTAATCTGCTATATTTTATAGGGCCACACTATGACTTTTTATATCCTTGCATTTTTTAAGCAGCAAGATGAAACAGGAAGTCGGGCCAATTTTGTAAAAATCCGTATTTAACAAAGCAAAATCGTACATCCGTATCCTTATCGCATTTCCGTACAAAATACGGAAAATCCGTACTACTTGGCAGCTCTGCTTTTGTTGTTCATGTGACAAAGAACCATATAAAGGAAACAAATTAAGTCCTAACATAATAGATCAAATATGAGATTAATGTCTCGCCCATCTACTCACCTCCAAATCGCAGCTCTTCTGTGGGTTCTCCTTTCTTGTTCCTAAACTGCACCCATCTTTTCCAAGCTTTCACACCGTACATGTACTTCATAGATAGAACTACATCATTCACTCCAACTGCAGGCTCCTGAATAACATCTCGGGTGTAGCCAACAATAGATTTTTTTCTTCCCTATAAAAAAATGTCTTTTAAAGTTCTTAGTCATAGTTCAGTGGCTAGAATTAACAGTGAATTTATACCCTTTCTTTTAATTAGTCCTCATCCCCAACCCCTCCTCCCTCCCCTGTGTGTTAAATATAAACAGTATTACAGAGCATCAGGCTATGCAGCCCACAATGTCAGTACCAAACATGTCTACTTAAACTAATCCCTTATGCCTCCATATCCCTGCATATTCATATCTCTAAAAAAATGCTTAAACTCCACTGTCGTATCTGTTTAGTAACATGTATTATTAGTCATAATATTTTATTGTGAAATCATTAATCTAATTAATTAGAAGACGCAAAAGATATCCTCACCCGTTTTCTCGGCTGCACAAAGCCATCTTTGTTTTTTGCACGCTGCTTTGCCCTATTCTGCCGTGCTGTTGCCAACTGGTCTCGACGCGATGATTCAAGGGTAGCTATTTCAAAAATAATTCAAAATAATAAGGATACAAATATAATCTCCTGGAATCTGCACATTGTTCATAATTCAGAGGTTATAGGAACAGAAGTAGGCCTTTCGGCGTATCAAGTCTACTATGCCGTTCAATCATAGCTGATCTATCTTTCCCTCTGGTTAAATTTTTTTTTTTTATAATTCAAATACTTTGTGAAATAAACGTTGAAAACTTTCCACTGTGTATGTTTAACAGCTTTTTCTTCTTTGAAGTGCATATGTTTGCTGATGACTGCATGATATTCTATTCCTATAACTTGGTAACCTATAACTACATGCATCAAACCTGGACAATAACAAGGAATAAGCTGGGGTTAAGTAAATTTCATTTACTTCTTACAAGTGCCAAGCAACGAGCACAACAAACCACTTCCCAAGTGCCTGACTTGCTGAGTTACTCCACCACTGTCTTTTTTTGTAAAGCAGCATCTGCAGTTGACCGTTGGTTCCTTGCGTCAAAAAAATACTTCCCAATTCAGGTACTAAGGCATTATTGCCAAGTCCCACACCGTTAACATCCCAGTGTTCACCAATCTAGGGTGGCACAGTGGTAGAATTGCTGCCTACCAGTGCCGGAGACCCAGGTTTGAGTAAGATGCAAAGTACATGTTCTGCTAACTATGTATCATATCACATTCATGGAGAACAGATTGGCGAGGATAATGGGCCTTTCCTTAATTACTCTTGATGCTCCCAATACCTCACCAATATTATATTTTAAGCAGCTGAAGATGGTTAAGAATAGCCGAGGACAAATAGCCCTCCTACCAGGAAGAAGCTGGACCTCACTTAGGCTAAGAGAATGAAGTGACTACATAATGAATCGTTGAACGTGAATCGAAAATCACAAAACCACTCCAGGAAAATTATGTGCATATTGATTCCATAATGATCAACATTTAACACAAGTTAAAAGTAAACATTTAGATTTAAACTCCTGCATTCGAGCAGCTGCCTTTAACAATGTCATTGCTACCCCTTGCTAATAGATAGCTCCATGGAGTTTGTTTCAGAAGAGAAATCTGTTGTTACTTTATACATAAGATGTATATTCATCAATAAGCAGTGACGATGAGCAATATATTGGAATATTCCTAATTATAAAATGGTGCAATGTATCCAGTTAATCTATAATTTAGTAACTGTATTCCTTTCCTTCTGAAATAACTCATACAAAAATTGATAGTTTCTTACAGAAACTGCACCCATAATATGGCACTGTTTTTCATCTGAACTGCAGGGTTTCTAAAGCACTTGCAGGCTTTGTTGGGGAATGCTGTGAAATTCTCTGCGATTTTAAGCCAAGGAAGTGTAGTGTTTTGAATTTTGGAACATCAAATGCAAAGAAAAAATATGCAGATGATGGCAAGATGCTTATCGGCATTGACATACAGTGGGTGTTCGTGGGTCCAGGTCCATAGCACCCTGAAAATGACAAGTAGATAGAGTGGTTAAAGAGGCGCATGGTAGGGTTGTGTTCACCAGGTGGGGCATGGAGTATGAGAGTCAGGATGTCACTCTGCAGCTTTATTAAACTTTAATTTAAATATGAAATATTGTGTGTAGTTTTGATCGTCCCATTACAGGGAGGATTTGAAGGCCGCAGAGGTGGTTTACCAGCATGCCATCTAGATTTGAGGGTATTAGTAATAAGGAGAGGTCGAACAACATTGGATTGTTTTCTCTTGAGTGCCGGAGGTTGAGGGATGACCTAATAGAAATATATAAAATTTGAGTGGCATAAATAGGGAAGACAGTCTGAACCTTTTCCCCTCGGGTGGAAATCTTAAAGACGAGAAAGCATAGCTGACTTTAAGAGCAGAGATGGAAAGTTTTAAAAAAATGTGTGGGGCAAGTTCTCTTTTACACTCAGAGTGGTGGGCGCCTGGAAAGAGCCGTCCGTTGTATGGTGGAAGAAGATACGATGTAGTGTCCTAAAGACTTTTCGATAGGCCCCTGGATATGCAGGGAATGGTAGAGAAATACATCACAGGCAGGCAGAGATCATGAGTTTAACTTTGCATCATGTTTAGCACAAACATTGTGGGCAGAATGTTCCTGTGCTGCTCTAGGTTCTCTTATCTTTAAGCCTAATGTTGAAGCTTCATAAAACTTTAGTTAAGCCACATATGAAAAACGTCAAGCTCAAATTTGAACGTTTATTTGACATGGAATTTTTGGAGGCACAAGTTTAATATTGTCTCCTTTGTCTGAAAAGGTGCGTTCTGAAAGTTGTATCCTGTACTTTGGAACCTCCGATCAAATGAAACAGCTTCTCTACAGTGGCATCTGACCAAAATGAACGTATATATGTAGTTTCCAGCTGAGGCTATAATTGAGAAATGAGTGACAAAACTTTTGTTTTCCTCAGCCAGCAAGAATATTAAATACGGACCAGGGCAACTTTAATAAATGAAACACTGGTTGACTACCTGATCATCTAGTTTATCAACCATCTCAGTGCCATAATAGTGAACTATCATGAACCCCCCATTGATTTTAAAAGTAAATTCCATGATTCAAACATGCTATTATTTCTTGTGGGGATAACCAGTGCATTTTGTCAAATGAGATATGTATTCTTTTCATTACATGAAAATTCAAGTTTTGTTACTACTGACCAATAGTTATGTCGGCTTCCAGGTCATCCTCAAGCTCTTCACTTGGAGGTAACTGCACTTGTGGCTCAGCTAGTAGTGGAGGTGGAGGTAGAGGTAGAGGTGCAGATGCAAGCGATTGCTTCATAGTAAAGTTACTCAGTTCATCCTCCCAGCTATGGGGTGTAGACACGGCCTCTGATTCAAGATCCCCACTGTATGTGCTACCCTGATCTGAGAAGGGAACCAAAACAAATTCAGCATTTGTTCAACTTGATCACACACTTTACGTATCTTGTTCCCAAAGGCAAAAATAAGATAACAAATGAACAAAAGGGAATAGGAGACGGTTTTAAAGACTCGGTCCCTCAGTCCTGCCCACCACTCAGTGTAATTACAGTTGATATGCCCCGGACCTCACTCCCAATCCTACTCTGTGCCATTTTTACAATGCCCTAATGTCATCAATCTTTCAACAATTTTTCTATTTCCACCTTGAATAGCCACAATAAACGAGTCTTCAAACACTTCCAGCGCAAAGAACTCCTCAGATTCATCACTTCATGCGAGGAGTTTCTATGCACCCGAGTTTTAACTAACTGTACCTTAAGCTTATAAATATATTCCACTGTTTGAAGTTTGTCAACTATTGGACATCCCAAAACCTAGCTTATTATGACCTCATTGGATCTTCAATGTTTCAATAGGATCATCCCACATTCTTCCACATTCCAAATGAAAGGGCAACCTGCTCATGCCGGCTGCGTGCTTTGGCCTGCCCACTATGTTTTTAGCTCAAAAAAACTTGATTTATAAATAATAATAAAAACAAAATGCTACTCTTTGGATACTTTTAATATGATATACTAGGCATCAGGTTCCAAAGTAAATATCATACAACTGGATCATAAATAATATAGCTTGAATCAATACAGACCACCATGTGAAATGGTTTTCTCTTTTTCCTCCTCTTCTGCAATCATAGCAGCCATTGTTAGAAGGTCTGCCTCAAAAGGATTTAAGGGAATCTTCTCCTTTATTTCCTGGATTGTTTCAATTATCTTGTCTGCACTGTCCAGGGTTGTTGGAATGAACATTGGAACTGGCAGCTGAAATGAAAAGAGTGTGTTCTTTTTGATAATCCAGCAAGATTTTCTTCTTCAGCATCTTTTTCTACAATCAAGTTCAAGTGAGTTTATTGGCATGTGTCCCTGATAGGACAATTAAATTCTTGTTTTGCTTCGGCACACTGAACATAGTAGGCATTTACTACAAAACAGATCAGTGTGTCCATATATCATTATATAAATACATACACACATAACACATAAATACAATCACATAGTCACAGGGTGAGAAAGTGTGGAAAAAGACCCTTTCGGCCCAACTTGCCCACGCCACACATGTCCCAGCTACACCAGCCCCACCTACCCGCATTTGACCCATATCCCTCCATACCTACCCTATCCATTAATGTTTGTTAAACATTGGGATAGTCCCTGCCTCAGCTACCTCCCTGGCAGCTTGTTCCATACACCTACCATCCTTTGTGTCAAGAAGCTACGCCTCAGATTCCTATTAAATCTTTTTCCCTTTCACCTTAAACCTATGTCTTTTGGTTTCACCATTCTGGGCAAGGGACTCTGTGCATCTACCCGATCTATTCCTCTCATGATCTTACACACCTCTATAAGATCATCCCTCATCTTGCTGCGCTCCAAGGAATAGAGTCCCAGCCTACTCAACGTCTCCCCAGAGCTCAGACCCTCTAGTCCTGGCAACATCCTCGTAAATCTTATTGGTATCCTTTCCAGCTTGACAACATCTTTCCTATAACACAACGCCCAAAACTGAACTCAATACTCTAAATGCGGCCTCACCACCGTCTTATACGACTGCAAGATGACCTCTCATTGACAAGATGACTTTTATATTCAATACTCTGGCTGTTGAAAGTCAATAAGCCAAAAGCTTTTGACCACCCAATCTTGGCCTTGCCCATGTTAGACTTCCCAAAATACAACATCTCACATTTCTCTGTATTAAATTCCATCAATCATTCCTCAGACCACCTGGCCAACCGATCAAGATCCTGCTGCAATTTTTGACAATCATTTTCACTATCTGCAAAACCACCCCACCCACCATTTGCAAACTTGCTAATCTTGCCATGTACATTTTAATCCAAATCGTTAATTAGATGTAGATGGCAAACAGTAATGGACCCAGCACTGAACCCTGAGGCACACCACCTGGAGTCATAGGCCTCCAGTCCGTGAAGCAACCTTCCACCATCACCCTCTGCTTCCTTCCATTAAGCCAATTTTCCATCATTTCAGCTCTCTCTCCTTGTATCCCATGCAATCCAACCTTCCCGAGCAGCCTTCCAATTGCAACCTTGTCAAATGCTTTGCTGAAATCCATACATATAACATCTATCTTCTGCCCTCATCAATCTTGTTGGTCACATACTTAAAAAACTCATATTCGTGAGACACGCCTCTCGCCTGCAACACCATGCTGACTATCCCTAATCATCCCTTGTCCATCTAAATGCATGTATATTCTATCCCACAGAATATTCTCCAGTAATTTACTGACCACAGTACTTTATTATACTTACTATTTTGTTATCAAAATAACCTGTTTGAATCTCTGCATTGTGATGTGCAGTCATTTACTTCAATTAACAAATGCATACAGTACAGCATTGACATTAGGAATAATCTGTTCTGTAAAATTTAAGATCATTACTAATATCAATACCACTCACATCACAGTGATTGATATCACAGTAAGTGGCATCAAAATAAAGATTTCAAAAACAGACTCCAATTTTAGCATAAAAGCAGTCCAAGTTACTCAAGGGTTCTGCTCACAAGAATTATACCAAAGCTGTTTTCTCCATGTCCAAAATATTTGTTTTCTATAGTAACCTGTGATGCTTCGCTTTACATACATTTGCTTTAATTCTTTCATATCATTGAATAGTCACCCATAATCCAACTAAGGGACTATTTAGTGTCATCAGTTATGAATACCATGAAACATTTTACTATTATTACTAGTTTGATAAAAGATTTATAAATTTGTACAGGAGTATTTGTATAAAGTCGCATTTCCACAAGTTATGTCATTTGCAATCTGGGAACCCCCTGCATATTAAAAAAAAAGATGAAATACATCAAACAAAAATCAGTGCCTCGTGAGATTTAGGTTGTAAATTAGATATCACAATCACTGAACCTCAGAATAATGTGTTATAGCTCACTCAACCTTCTGCCCTGTATTATCTACTATAGCCAATAGTAAACTTATTCAAAGATGTATGTAATTTTGTGTACAACTTACAGGCACAGGTATCCCGAACGGTAATGGTACAAACTGTGTGTAAAGATGCAGAGGCAAAGGTACATAAACTGGGACAGGAATGGGTAATATGACCACTCGTGGCTTCCAATCTTCATCTGAAAACACGAGAAAGCATACTATAATAACCAACTATTTACTAATCTCTAAACGACAAAATGTTTCAGTTTTAACATATTCTAAAACTACTCATTAATGCAAAATAACAATGTCTACAAGGCCACAAAGATGTAGTCTATTTCAGAATTTCATTGACATTGTAAATTCTATACTACAATTGGTATGGTCAATTCTAGATAGACAACCATGGTCAAATTAAAATTGCAAAGTGCCACATTATTTCATATACTCCCAACTATCTCCTTTAGATTAAGCAAAACCTAAGTGTGATCGCTTCAATATGTATGATATTCAGAAAAATCTAATCCAAGCAATTTAATAAAACTCTACCCCACTCACCTTGCTTTTGACAGTTGCACCTACAAATCCCAGTCTGAACCGCTTCTGGAAACAAGATTGAAGAAAATAATACTTGCACGTATCATAAACCTTTTCATAACTCTCAGACGTGACACTGAAGTACTTCCTGTGCAATTAATAACTCAGATTTATCGGTTTATGAAATTCTTGGCTACACTCTCACTGCAGTTCAACAAATTATATCTTGCATTAAAAATGACATCCTTTATGTTTTCTCTGTGTACTGTGGAGGGCTTGATTGTATCGTCTTTCCTTCAACTGGATAGTATGCAAACATAAGCTTTTCACTGTACCTGGGTACACGTGACAACAGTATTGATTAAATAGACTGTTACTCGAAGCTTCACACGAGTTGTTTATGTGAGGTTATTAGAAATATTATTTTGTAACATATTAGTTGCGATCACCATATGCATTTATTATGCAGCTATCAATATAATATAAACAAATACACATGAATATACATTCACACATTACCTGTCTGACAAGCCTTGGTCTGAGTGTGTGGCTTACAGGATGTCGCTTTGGTCTGTGTGATAGGTTTGCACAAGAGTGCTTTATTCTTGAGAACCTTGTGTGGGGCAGAAGGTAATCGAAGAGCTTCTGTCTGTGTTCCAATCTAAATTATTAAGAGATCAAAGAAACTTAACGTAACCATTAATTGAAAACAATTCGAGTTGAACTAAACAATAACCAAACTTTTTTCTTACCTCTCCAGTAACCTTAGTTCCTGAAGTCATACAAGTCCCACCTGCTAGAAAGGAAAAAAACTGTCATCTGCTTAGTTCTGCACGAAGATCAAAGTTTCCTGAATTAATTTAAATACACAAAATACCACGTATAACAGGAACTCAGGTAATTAGTTGATTACATGAAGCATGGTTGATCTGAAAAGCGAACTCTATTTGTCTGCAGAATGGTGTATGACCTGCTGAGTATTCACAGCGGTTTATCCCAAATTCCTGCAGCTGCAGTTCTTTAACATTTATCAATCGAATCATGACCTCTTTCATCCTATCCTGTGTGTTTTTAATTCTATACAAAAGTCATAAAGATTACTTTTCAAAAGACTGGCAACATTAAGTCTGTTTCTCTCTGCCTGACCTGGTAAATATTTTGAGCATTTTCAATTTTGAGTTAGATTTCATGCATATGAAGTTTCCTGCTTATAGCTCTAATTTTTGGGGACCAGAAATTATTGGAGGGAGTCCTGATCTTTCATCAAAACCAAGATTCCACTCAGTAGTATTTGGCATTATCAATGCTAGGGCAACTACCATTAGCAGAGGAAAAATTCAGTCAAGTTGCATTACTTGTTCAAAAATGGTTGCAATGACAAGCAAGGTCACTTGCCGCTCAGCAAATGTTCACAATTTGAGAGCTTCCTTTCAATGATAAGAATGATAAAAATATCAAATAGAAAGAAATGGATTGAGGTAGTGGAAGTGCATGCTTCTTTGCAATACTCTTGTTACATGATGACAAAACGTTAATTCAAGTTTATAGGAACCTCCGTACCACTTAAAGTTGTTGTTGAACAAGTGGTATTCTGCACTGGCGGAGTATTCGCCAACGATATCACATTTGCTATCACAGGAGTCGGCTCCTTCCTCTGACTGCTGGGAACATTTGGTACCGTTACTGTTGAAGGAAAAAAGTGAATTTCCTTTAATATTACATAATCACACAATTTAAGATACATGTACTTTCCTATATATCAACAGAAGTGTATCTTTTTTTAAACATTTACGGTGTTAATGTTATGAAGTGAAATGCAAGGGGACAAATCGTACTCACTTCTGGCAGGCCATCATGACAGTAGCTGCCAATGTGTTCTTGGAGCCAAACAATTCTAAATGCTGGTTGATTTTTTTAAATTTCCATTTGAATATATTACAGATTTGTTAGCTAATGTGCAGATGTACACATTTTGGAGAACCAACACTCTTCAGTGGATCACTTCTCATTTGTTATCACTGAAAAGGGGACTAAGCTACAGTGGACAATTTACCTTAAAACACGGTGTTGGAGATTAATATACGTGCATAATTTCCTACATTAAATGTGTGACATTTCAGGTGAATTCCTCTCGAAATCAATTGTTTTAAGTACAATTTCATTTTAATGGTGATCAATTGTTTTAGTCAACTCAATTTTAATATCAAAATTATATAATTGTGATTAGCTATTTTAACTTCGCTCAAATTCAATTTGACTGAAGCTCAAATTTTAATAGCAAGCTATCGTTCATTTTGAAGTAAACCTCTTGCAAAGTCATTGTGTGCTGAAAGGCCTGTTCCTGTACTGTACTGTTCAAAGTGTCACACAAGAGTTCAATGGAGAACATGACATTTGTGGTAATATACTGCCATGTACTTAAAACGAGTGGACAGGCACTGACTCGTGGATCACTGTGTTTGGGCCTCAGCAGCACACAATGTACCAATAATCTAGAACGGGGAACCGCCAGCAATATTTCTATGATTGCTTACAATCAATGTACAAATTCGCAATTGGCACCACCATAGTGTGCCAAATACCAAATATTCGAGAATCTCGTAACACAGACGAGACAGAGTACAGGAATGAGATTTGAGAAACTCATAACCTGGTGCCAAGATAACAAAACTACCTCAATGACAGCACTACAAAGATTGTGATTAAACAATAGACACTAGGTGCAGGAGTAGGCCATTCGGCCCTTAAAGCCAGCTCCACCACTCAATGTGATCATGGCTGATCATCCCCAATCAGTACCCCGTTCCTGCCTTCTGCCCATATCCCAATAGACAATAATGACTTCATGAAGTGAAGCAGTACACACACTCTGGACAATCGGACTTTATCTTTCACTAGATGTTGTATCCTTTAACTGTATACTAGATGGCTTGATTGTAATCATGTAATCTTTTTGTTGACTGAATAGCAGGCAACAAAAGCTTTTCACGGTACCTCAGTACATGTGACAACAAAAACTAAATTAAATAGTGCTTGATTAGGAAATATTGAAATACAAAAGTCTGAAGGATGTTCTAGTACACGAGTCAATGAAAGGAAATGTGCGGCGGCAGCAAGCAGTTCATACAGCAAATCCTGTTAGCTTCCATCACAAGAGGCTTTGAGCACAGGAGCAAGAATTATCGAACAAAACGAGCTCACACCAAGAGGAACTGTGTATATTGTGTTCAATTATGGTTTCCAAGAAAGGAAATGCTTGAAATAGAAAGCAAAAGAGGCGCACCAGACTGCACCCTAGCAGGTGGGAATTGTTATATAAAGAAAACCCAAGTCTACTTGGCTGGTATTCGCTTGACTTTCGAAGAGTGTGACAGGGCGTGAAAAGCTTGTTGCAGGAAAGATATTTCCCCCCCCCAGCTGGGAGATCTAAAACAAGGGGTTATCTGACTCAAGATAACATGGCGAGATATTTCGGATTGAGATGACCAGTATTTGGTAAATGTAGAAATTTCGACTCAGGATGCAAAGTCATTCAACAGATTTCTAGATACAAAATCCATCAAGGGTTGTGCGGAAGAGCAAGAATATGGCGTTGAGAGACAGGATCGGCCATAATGGCAAAGTAGACTGAAAGGGCCAAATGTTCTACTATTTTTTTTAAATGTTTCAATAAAATGCACTGCTACATTGTCTACATCGGGTTAGAGGTGTCTAAAGCTCATCTTCATGGGGCACCAAGGCATATGTAATCAACATTTGGTAAACAATTGTATTTTGCACTCTCATCGGGAAGTCTCATCCAATGGGAATATGCACCAACCATTCACATGTATCGTGCCTGACTTGCCCCAATTACATCAAAACATTTTTGAAATGTTTGGATTTTGAGGGCTGTGGGGAACTAGCACAGAGAACAAGCACAGAAGAAGAGAATAGTGTAGATTTAAGGAGTCAGATGCTGAAGAAAACAGCACGCACTGGTGGAACTCAACAGGTCAGGCAGCATCTGTGGAGGGAAATGGACAAGTGACATTTTGGGTCAGGACCCATCTTCAGAATGAATAGAGGACAATGTCATTCATCAAACTGAATCACAGAGCAGGCATCAGGGGCAGGTGATCTCCTTCAGCTTCTATTTTTCCTGCACTTCACCGTTGCTCACAATAAAAGCACAACATAGATAAGGCAGTTTAATTTTGTACCTTTTCCATCTTGAGGCGACATCTCTGTTAGATGATGTTGTTTGCAGAATGTCAGAACACAATGAAGGTTACAGAAATATTTGGTTTCCCCATGCCATTTAATGGATTCATTTAGTTTACCTTGACGCTTGCAGCAGTCACACTTAGCCATCTATAAGAAAGCGAATTCAAACATGCAGTTCCATTTCACGTAAATAAAAGTAGATATGTTTCATATCATTTGGAGGTCAAGGATCAAAACATTAACAGCAGTTTCACAGCATCAGAAGTTTATGAGTTCTGTTACTACTCCTGGATTTGAGCACAATCTCAACTCAGTACTAAATACTGTGTTTTTTTAGATGAGATTGAACCACGCGTACAGATGGATCACCCGAGCCCAGAAGCAAAGAAGTTTCCCCAGTGCTGTAAGTCTTTCTTTCAATAAATCTCACATGTGCAATCATACTTTGTCAAGCTGAGTCATTGAATAGCAGAAATTGGGTTTTAATTTAACTAATTTGCAGTTTGAAGAGTATAGCAATGTGCAAACTGGCTGCCACATTTGTCTACAAAACAAAACCTACATAATTCATAACTTGTTAGTACATTAAAAGATGTGAAAAATGAAGTAACTGAATTTCTCCTGATTATCATCAAGTGCCCTTTCTAAAATCTGTTTGCATTCAATTCAGACACCAAAAAAAGATAATTAAACTGCAGTATCTTAGGAGTCAATCTGAGGAAGTCTGTCGGCAACACAAGAATATTTATTTTACATCTCCTCAAACCATACCCCGGTAGCTTAAGCCCATCATTTTGAATCTATGCCTCCTTCAAGCATCTGCTAATGACAACATATTTACCATTTAAATCCAAGAATGTGGAAGTCTCAAATCTCATCCCAAACTTCCAACCCAAAAGTGACCTGCTTCTTCCTTACCTATTTCTATTGCTACATTCTGGTGCCATTCCCTTGTCAATTAAGCTTCCCAAGCAGAAAGGTCCACACAAAATTTAAAGTAATGTGGAAAACAAAGTAACCTTTTCCTTCAATCCTAGTGTAATGTTTTAAAAATGTTGACTGCTGAATTTTTGTCAGTAAAAGTTAGAGTAAAGATCTGGCAGATTTTATACCATCTTGTGGTAAAGCTTCGATACAACATGTAACTATGTTCATTCTAGATTTACTGTGGGAATTAGTAGTGTCAGTAAAAGTTAAGAGTAAAATCCAAAATCTAAACCACTTGCCTCTATAATAAATAAAATCTGTTATTCTGTGGGATTCTAGGATATTTTTAAAGATTAAAGAAATATATTTGTATTTCATCTTAAGTAAAATGCAATTATGCTCTCTGCAGTGCCAAGCAAATTGTAAAACAAAGACTGCAGTAACAGGAGCGCCACCTAGTGTTAGGACAGTGCAAAGAATAAAGTATAATTACTGAAGAAAAATATTGGTCGCTGGAAATTCAGAGGCAAAAAGAGAAAATAGTGTAAATACTCTGCAGGTCAAGTAGTATAGATTGTTAACACAATCACAGTGCTGAAAGCCATTTGACCAGACTCGGCATAACTCAATGGGAGTTGATTTTAGTTTCGATTCCTCGATAGCTATTGTTTATTGCCCATCCTTAAATAACCTTCAGAACATGATAGTGGACAATCATCTTGAACCACTTTCTTCTGATGGTACTATCAATGTTTTTGTGAAACAAGTTCCAGGATTTAGACCGATTCATTTCCAACTTAGCATGGTCTGTGAATTAGAAAAAACACCAAAGGTGGTGCTTCTCCCAAGCACTTTCTGCCCTTATCCTTGTTTGGCGAATACATCATTGGTTAGAGGGGTAGTGTTGGCAGAGACTAGACAAATAACTGTATTTGGTACACACTGCTACCATTATGTGCAGGTGATGAAGGGAATTAATGTTAAAGTGGCAGGTGGGTTGCGCTTTAGGATTAATTTTTGAATTATATTACAAATATCACTATATTTAGGCATCCCATTCAAATTTCAAGCACAGTCCTATGCCCAAAATGATTATTTTATTCTGGAATACTTCTGAAAGTCAAATTAATGATTGGATAATTGCACTTCAATCTTACTGGAGTGAATTTAAATAAGATATAGACATAGTTCTCAATCCAAATACATTAGTCACGTGATGTCACAAATTACCCTGCAAATTTAAAATGCCCAACAATTTAACTGCAAAAATTTCAATAGACTCAAAAAGGTTTAGTGTATATTTTATCAGCCAAATAATAATTGAAATGGAAGCAGCAAAGTTCCAAACCAATTAGAATGTTGATTTGTTTAACAATAGCTGGCTGATTGAAGGTGTGTACCTGATAAAACAAAACAGTAAATTTGGACAAACATTCTTCACTGCAGAACTCTTCTATTTTTCCACCAAACTGTTGATTGAGCAGCCGTTTAGAAGACTGTGAACAGGTACTACAAGCTTTGCAATAAAGTCCCCAACGTTTATCCAATTCATGCTTGTATAGAAGCCTGCAGCCTGCAAACAAGAGAAATAACAGTAATTGAAGAGAGGTCGTAAAATAAAATTATTTACCCCTAAAATCAAAACAAACTCACTACCTTTTTGTTGGATCTCAATCCTCTGCTTGCTTTGGCACCACATTTTTATTCCTCCCCTCCCATAATTACAGCTCACACAGTATTCTGTATCAGTTTTGGGATACCCTTTTGACTTGGTGGGTAAATCCTCTGCCCAATGTGGTACTCAGTATGACTTCAGGAAATGGTTACACTTCTATAACTGAAGAACATGGTACTGATAAAATGCAATTAGTTTAAGTGGGTGTTTGATGACCAGCATAGACTGTGTGGGCTGTTAGTCCTGCTTCCATGCCCATGACTATTCCAATCAATATAATTAAACTTTACAACCAGTATCTTACTTTGTGGCTGGGCAGTCCCCAATACTTATATCATATTTTTGTAACTGCATCTTAGGAATATTTTTCCATTTTATGTACCATACTTTAGAGTTGTGAATTATAGAGATGATTCTACTGAAGAATGCAAAATAAAGGTCATTTCTTTTGCAAAACAATTGGTTTTATACCAGTGTTATTTGAAAATCATATTTAAACGCACATTATGTCAGCAATTTGCCAGATTCTCCTCAATTTTACCCCTGCCATTTTATCGAGAATAATTATCTTTTTATGATTAGGTAAATTATGAAATATAAATTATGAAATGTTTCAAAAACATAGTTGATGAGTTAAACATGAAGATTGCTCTTTACACAAATATCCGTGGCTTTAATAGATAGAACCGGTTCAGAAATTATTATTTACATAAATTGAGGCAGTGGGGGGAAGAGGCATTGTTCTCCCATGAACTATGTCAAAGCGCATCTATTACCTTCACTACAGAATGGTTTGTCAACACTTGAAAATGTTAGAGTCTCCTTGACAATCCTTTCATATCGACAGTATTCACATATTGCAGACACTGAGTTGATCCGCTTATATTCATCACAGCAAGATTTTCCACAGAATTGAACCATTTTCCCCTGGGGATGAAAGGTGAACAAGAATGAGAGAAATAGCTATCAAATAAATGCATCACATTTGCTCCAAGTAATTTTACCAGTAAAACATAATTGTAAAACATTACAATATAGAGGATACAAACAAAAATCCTTTAGCAAATGGATTTACAAAAATATACCTGAAAATGTAATCACAATCTGAGTTTGAATTTCAATTTAATTTTATAACAATACAGAATTGTAGAAGACAGGTTCAAAATGACAGAGAAAAATGATAAAATAGTTTTACAGCACAAGTGGTCAGCATATGATTTAACATATCTTATCTGAAAGAGGTCTACACACAGCTGCAAACATCGTTGCCCATATCCTTGTAAATATTTACTCAGTATCCACTTAAAGAAGCAAATTACACATTTTGCCTCCACTTATTTAAAGTATTATTCTAGCAATTCTAGGATTCTGTGAAAGAAAACCAGAAAATGGTGTAGATGGGGCATGTTGGACGTCATGTGCAAGTTTGGCCGAAGGGCTTGTTTTCACTCTGTATGATTATGACTCTATCCTGTTAACCATCTTTGCTCCAATTAAACATATTTAATAACAAAATTAATTCTCCATTCCCACGTCTATTTCACCAACAAAAGTCATATTGTTAATCCGAGAAAAGGTCATCCTGTTCCTTGAATCAATTTTTAACTTTGATGCACTTCATTTGAAACAACTAAACTAGCTCAAATTTGTGAGTGGTTTAAAATGTAGGCTGACTCGACACATTATACTTTGGAATAGTATGTATACATACTCTGCATACATACTATGATTTGTATTCTTGTGAACATTTTTAGAACAAAGCCCAAACAACTACCAACTTGGAACACAAAGTGCCAGAGTAATTCAGCAGGCAAGTCATTATCTCTAAAGAACATCGATAGGTGATGTTTCGAGTTGAGACCTTTCTTCAAACGGATTGTAGGGGTGAAAGGAAACCTGGAAAACGGCAGGATAAAGTGTGGCACAGGTGTAGCACAGATATAGGTCGACACAGGTGAGGATTTCGTTTGACAGATGCTTGGAACAAAGGCCAGATATAAGAATAGTAGGTGTGAGGCAGGTTAAGAGTAGTGGATTATGAAGCCAGAGGAAGGTTACTCCAGCACTTTGTGACCTTTTGTGTATTATCCAGTATCTACAGTCCTTCGTTTTAACATAACGACTTGTGGGGTCAGAAACAAAAGCATTAAATATTCTGATATAGTTCTGATATTGGAGTTTCCTCTTGCAAAGTGCACCCAACATTATACGAGAATAAAATCATAACATATCAGAAATCCTTACCTTGCACTCAAGAAGCTCAGGCTTAGAGGAGAACAACCGCTGGCAAAACTGACATTTTAACCTGATAAGTGTCCGGCCTACTGTCACCTGCAGGGATTGGGCAAGCCTCTGTAACCCTGCTGCCGCTGATGTGGTGACGGAGGAAGAGACCATGGGAGCACCAGACACCACCGAAGTGGTTGATGGAATGTTTACTGTTACCTGACCCTGCGACAAGGGTACAACAGTTTGAGAGCCTGGAGCAGCCTGACTGAATAATCCCTGTGAGCAAAAGAAAAACAAACCATAGAAATACACTTTATTTTATTTTATTCACAAACCTATTGAACCAACTTCAAGTAAAGGTTTAAATTTAGTTTGGCAATAGAATATTTTTGTATTAGCAATATTATTTTGTGTTAAGTCAAATTGCAATCATTCTTACCATTTGCTCTAAATAAATAATATTTATTGAGATAGTTACCATTGTTTATACAATCAATCACATAAAATATTTGCTGTAAAGTTTGATTTTTTTTGGGGGGCAGGGGAGAAGGAGTTGGCAACAAGAAAAAGTATTTTGTCATTGTACTTGCTCTACTGTGACACCCTTCTCTCGTGACACCCATAATTCACCGTAAAAATGCTCCCTATTAATACCATCAGGTCTGCAAACAAATACCCTTACAATTTTCAACTTAAGAAATAACCAAAAAGGTAGGAACTGTTGTAAACTTCTACTAACTGCAACATCTCATTGATCAAGACAAGATTTTGTTTGTAAATACTGGAAATTAGATGGTTTAACCATTTGAGAATTGCCAGAAAGACTCATTAAAATAAATGCCTTTTGTTACATTTGATATTGTTTAAAATTCAACATTAACAGATAAATGAATCTTTGGAATTTTCTACCCAAAGGAGCCGTGAAGGTGGCAATATTGAATATTTTCATGTCAGAGATCAATAGAAATTCAAGGGATTCAAGAGGCATAAGAACGGGAAAATGGCGTTGAGCTAAGACTGCAGCAGTTTGATCTTACTGAACAGCAGAACAGGCTTAAGGGACTGTGCACCCATATCCTGATCTACATGTGAACAAGTGCAAGAGATTATTTTGACCACTTTTACATCTGCTGGATTGTATAAACCTAAACTGTATCGCTAATTGATATCATTTGGAACACATAAAGTTACAGTGTAAGAACAAGACCTTTGGTCCACACTAGAGGACATAGCTATCAGGTGGGAGGGGGAAGGTTTAATGGAGATGTGTGTGCCGAACATGATGCCAAGGTAAACTGATCTCATCTGCCTGCACCTGAGCCATATCCCTCTATTCCCTGCACTTCCAATTGCCTATGCAAAAACTCTTAAATGCCACTGTTGTTTCTGCCTCCACTTGGCAATGCATTCCAGGCCCCCACTTCTCTCTCTGTAAAATATTGCCCTTCACATCTTCATTAAACTTTCCCCCTCTCACCTTCTATCTATGCCCTCTAGTGTTGGACATTTCTACCCTGGAAAAATGTTTCTGACTGTCTATGATTAATTGGATGCAGGAGAAGACAGCATCAAGAGCACAACATTACTTCTTATGGATCAATAGAAAATAAATGAAATTCCCATCATGGCATTAGGTCAAGTAAATTCTATTTTAACTGCTGCTTTTATCAGTACTGAAGTTACTGTACTGAATCATTACCATCCCTTATACAATAACCTATCATTTCCACATATTTTGATCTATGTGCAACTTACAAAGGACAAAGGACATTTATTGTCACGTACACCAATTGGTGCAGTGAAATTTGAGTTACCATGCAGCACACAAATAAGATAAACCCAACACTATAGAATTTAACATAAAACATAAAAACATCCGCCCACAGCGGAATCAATGTTTCCCACTGTGAGGGAAGGCAACAAAGTTCAGTCATCTTCCTCATGTTCACACGTGGTCAGGGCCTATTGAGACCTCCGCAGTCACCGCAACGGCGGCCCGATGTTTCAGGCCCTCGAACGGAAGAACACTCTCAGAGTGTTGGAGTTTCCGAATCGGTCGCTTCCTACCGGAGACCGCGGTTCCCGGAGTCCACAGGCCAAGCTGGGTGGAGATTCAACGTTGGCGACCCCGGCAAGGATCCCAGGCTCCGCGATGGAAGAGTCAGCGGCGCCCGCGGCTGGAACCTCCGCAGTCCACAGCGCCACGGTGTTAAAGCCGGCAGTCCCAGCACTCCGGAGCTCCCACACGGCGATCCCAATAAGGCATCGCCCGCTCCGCGATGGAATCCAGTGCTGTGCCGCTGCTAGAGCTCTGGCCGGTCTCTGGCAGGAAAGGACACGCCAATCCAGATGGAGGGGGCGAAGATGCGGCTCGGAGGAAAGACGCATCCTCGACCTGGTAGTGACTGTGAAAAACAGTGTCCCCCTTCCCCCCCACATAAAAAAGACTAAAGGACCTCCAAAACAAAACTTTAGACAGATTAAAAAAAAAATTTAAATGAAAGAACAAACAGCTTCTGGCGAGGCTGCCACACCCAATGGCACCACCACTCAGAACTTATATAATATATCTGCCCTTTTAATGTAGCCTAGCAAATCATGTTATTTTTTCATCTGTTGTAGGGAATCATAGCTCACTGCCAAGCTCACTAGACAGTTGGGGGTGGTCACTAAACAATAGCAACACCTGGATCTCCAGATTATTCGGACAGCTTCATAATCTCTGTTTATGTCAACAACAGGGAACCATAATTTGTAATGGGCAGAGAATTTCAGACCTATGAAAGGTCACTAACCTGAAATGCTAACAGTGAAGGGCCTGTCCCACTAGCGCGCGATTACACACGGCAAGCGCGACAAATTCGGATGCGGGGGTCGCGTGGGGTCGCGTGGGGGTCGGGCGATCCCGGTGCGAGTTAACGTGAAGTTCGTGCGAAGCCCGCGGGGAAAGTTGCGCGTGACGTCATTTTTCATCATATAAACGTGGGCTGCAGGCTGCTTGTCTGTGATCACCATGGAACACACACAGAAACAGCTGCAGCTGGCATTTATCTGTCGCGGTCATGCGCGTCGCACGACGTCGGGCAGTGACGTCATCACGCAACGCCACGCTGAAGACGCACGACGTCAAAACGTCAAGACGTTACTCACGTTCTCGATGCGATTCTGGCCGACAGGATTTTGCCGGGCGGAATTTTTGGACAGTGTCGGTTTTTGAAAGCTCCACGCGATGTCGAGACCAGCTCCACACAACTCCACGAGACTCCGGCGATCGAAGTGGGACAGGGTCACGCGAGGCCGGGCGGCTAAAGCGACCACGGTAGGTCGCGCTTGCCGTGTGTAATCGCGCGCTAGTGGGACAGGCCCTTTACTCTCCCAACATTTTGCCTGACAATTATATTTCTGGCATTAATTTTAGCTCAAATTAAATGCATAATTAAACAATAATGGCTGTGTAAATTAAGGAACACTTATAATACAAATTCATTATTTAAAATTTCCAGGCACTCCCATTTAATATGAATGCAACCCCCTGATTGGACCAGGCATGCAGAACTTCCTAATTTATCTGAACTAACAGCCTAATTCTCTGACCAATCTCTGATGTAACAAAATACAAATTGTGCAACTCTCCCAACAGTCTGGTTTCTTATTCATGGCTCACTGCTTAACTATTTCATACGTTGACATTTTACTTTAGTTTACTTTAGAGATATAGCATGGAAACAGGCCCTTCGGCTCACCGAGTCCACGCCGACCAGCGATCATCCCTTACACTAGCACTATCCTGAATACTTGGGACAATTTACAATTTTTACCGAAGCCAATTAACCTAAAAACCTGTACATCATTGGAGTGTGAGAGGAAACTGGAGCAAACGTACGTGGTCACAGGAACAATATACAAACTCCATACAGACAGCCCCCGCGGTCAGGATCAAACCTGGGTCTCTGGTGCAGCAAGGCCAAAACTACTGCTGCGCCACTGTGCTGCCCCAATGCAAACTTACTTCAAGCAGCTATAATTCAGGCAGAATTTAAGACATGCACACACAATTCAAAGTAGTGAGAAGCTAAAATGTTACTCAGCCCCATGCACATTCAGGTGTGTTTGCTGGCACTGAACATTACGACAGTTATCTGGAATAAAGTATACAAACCAAAATTGAGAATAGGATCATGGGCATGTATCTAAAATATTACATAGAACAGTGCAGCATAAGAAAGGCCCCTCAGGCCCAGGATGTCTGTGCCAAACATGAGGCCAAGACCATGGCTTAGTCTGGTTTCATTTGTTTGACCATTATTTTTTTTCACTTTAACAAGTCTTTTCATTCTCCCCATTTTTAACAGCAAACTTAAAAATAATATTAGCTGCTTAAAACATGCACATTATTCTAGTGCTAATAAATCCTGCAAGTTGTGTTGCTCAGTTGGTGTGATGGGGACTTCCAGTAGCAAAACAAAATCTTTAAGATGTTTTAACATAGTTGAAAAATTGTTATACAAAAATCTTACCTGAAATGAAGCCACACAATTATAACTGCAGAAGTTCCGAATACTGCCATCAGACATAGCAAGGTGGTACTGGGGTATCGTTGTCACTTTACAGTAGTTGCATTGAACGCTAGTACCTAATTGAATATACAGAAGTCACATTCCATTACTGCTAAATTAGCAACATATAATTGCCTAAAAAGGATACAATTATGTAGACATTAATGAAGCTGTTCTAAACTATGTCAAACAAGTTATCATACTAAATCTAATGCCAGTTACTTCCAACTATGCCGCATATTTATAAGAACATAAAACATACAATAATTATTTTCACAAATGTTTGATTACAGATGCATGTATCTAAACCAAATTAAACCTTCACCTATTGTATAGTGCTGTATTTAAACAAAATAAATAACAGTAAACATGGTCGCTGCAATGGTGTTATAATAAAAGTTTAGTATTTGGTATGAAGCCATTTAAACTGAAGCTGAAAATAGCAGCAAAAACCCACGTACTTTCGAATGGGAATTTCAGAAAACCTGAAGTACAAAGAAACTCACTCCGGCACATGATCATTTTTACAATTTGTTAATTCTATCTTCTTTGCAAGGTTTATATACTGGATAACAACGTTTTTATTTACAACCTTTTTATATAAACAAGGTTTATATCCTCTCAGCGAAGATAATTCAATTCAATTTTCCTCCATCCCCCTCCTCCCCCCCCCCCACAAAAAAAATAGTTCCACTGAAGGATGGTTCACTCGAGCAGGTAGCGTTATGCATTCTGGTGCATGATACAATCGTGGCTCAGCCCAAGCCTACATTCACAAAAATTGTCACGGCTTTTAACTTCAAAATTGTTGGGTTTTCGTCATACACTTTATCTTGAGGTGCCCAAGTACACAAATAATAATGAAGACTTCATAAAACTAGCATAAATATTAGTGAAATTATACCACTACCTTGTGTAGTAACCATTTGTACTCGATAGGCTGAAAGGCAGTTAACTGAGCAAAAGAGTTCAGATTTTCCAAAAGAGTTTATGTTTTCAATCATTTCAGCAGATGCCCTCAGAGATTTACACCAGGTGCAGGGAGCAATCTTTGATTGTTTCTGTTGCAAGAATAAATAGCATTAAGTGCAGGAAAAAAAATCAGTTTTACTGTTTCACAAAATAACAGTAAAAGGG
This sequence comes from Raja brachyura, assembly GCA_963514005.1. The sequence continues at coordinate 17,225,126 of OY740809.1, forward strand.
AAGCCACTCAACAAATAGCATCTTAAGCACTGAAAAAGACACCAACAATCTAATGGATTTGGGATTTAGAAAGCACAGGGAATCAGGGGAGTCATGAAGAGGAGATGAGAGTTAATCAACTTTCTGCCTGTATCATTAACATCCTATCAATTAAATATTTCCTCAAGATAAAATCAGTATTTGTGCAGCTCTTCACAATGAACAACCATAAACGTATTTCAATTTCTAATTTCAAACCAGCTTTTTTATTCCTTTACTTTTCGGCGACTGCCAACGACTGTCACAGACGCAGCAGGTCGCCGAGAAAGCAGTGACTGGACCCCCCCACGACACTGTCTACGGCAAACTATGACAACCTAGCACTTAGTCAACGTCAAGCTACCGACAACTGGCGAACCATTAGGACCACACCTACGACAACCTACGACCACACAAGCGACAACCGACGACAACCAAAGTCAACCTACGTCCACCTGCGACAAGCTACGACAAGCAATGGTCCTGTCGGCGAGAAATGAAGACAATTCAGTCGCCGATACACTTTGCCGGTTGTCGTAGGTAGTCGCCGATGGGATTCACCATAGTCAGCACCCGGCGATAACCAACATCACCTGGCAACAACCTGCGTCATCTGGTGACAACCTACGACAGCACCTATGACAGGAGAAGACAAGCTACGTCAAGCCCACAGTCGCCGAAAAGATTTGAACATTTCAAAATCCAGCAATGACCAGAAAAACGTTACGGCGACTTGAGACTACATACGACCATACAGGTGTCACCCCGCGACCATGTGAAAACAGCCTAGTCTCCTGTAGTCGCCGAAAAAGTAGGACAGGGGCTTTACTTCTTGAAGAAAGTTTACAGCATTATGACCTCAGTATCTCAGCTAAGTGGTCATGACTTTTTGGTCAGCCGAAATTGTGCAAACAAGCCAATGATCCTTTGCAGTTTCACATTCATGTCTAATCAGTCCTCATCTGGTCTTTTACAAACGCTTTAAAAGTCAATGGGTAACAATCGGCAACAGATACGTTAATCAATTCCAACCTCCAAATATAAGTGGTGCTATAACCAATCATGATGCAAGGCAGATTACATTCAAATCTTAGGTACTCCTAGTTCGTATGACTCAATTCCAGACCAAGACGCTAGCACCAACAGAGGTACTTGGAAAGCACTACATTTTGAAGTTCGAAAAATATTTATTATTTGATTTGGGGTTCAACTTGCATTACCCATACAAAAGCATTATATTCATATGATTTTCCTTGTGCACCAATCTAACATCTTCTGAATCAAAATTATTTTATTACTAAAAAGCTACCTTAAATACCAGTGAAATAGCATATAAACATCAATCTCTCATCACAAATATCAGTGTCTTCTTAAGATCATGCAACTATTTCTTAGGTTTATCACGTTCCTGCAAAGGGACAGAAGGTCATCCAATTCAGCAAGCTTATTCCACAATTCAATTAAATAATAGCTCATCTATGACAACTCCATACTACCTTTTCTCCTTCACTATAACTGACCCGACCTCTGTGCCATTTGCAAAGAGAGTTTGTTATTTACAGACAAGAGCTTTCATCACTACCTGCAATGAGAAATGTTATCCAATTTCATTTCTGTTTGAAGTAGCTCTATTTTAATGCAATGTCTGCAAATCTGAATCCCTTATTCGTAAATGAATTATTCTCTACTTTATTGATAGATATTGCCTTAACAGATTTTATTAACAGCACGAAAATCTGTATCAAATCACTCACTAAACTTCTAAATCCAATAGAAACCAACCCCATCCTATAATTTTCCCTCATATTTTAACCCTTGGAATCCAGGTACCGTTCTGATGAATCTACACAGCTTTTCGTCCAAGGCCATCACTTTGGGGGGAAGAGGATTGAAGTGAGACTTCCTGCTGGTTTAAAAGGCAACAAACCTGTTTAAATGTAGACAAACAAGCAGAACCACAGAACTTCTTACACTGCCCTTCAGTCTGAAGCATGTGACATTGTGCTGACCCACTGTAACAATAAGCTCCACAGTTATCACAGCAATTCATAGTGAGATTGTTAGCCATTCGAAACTTGGAGAAACATATATCACTACAAAGTTTATGTACAACATTCTGGTAGTTCACTTCATGGCGGACCTGAAATTAAAAAAAGTATGAGGTGAAATTATGATACATTGAAACAATGATACAACTGATACAATACAATAGTATTCAATGAACGATGCCATAAGCATTCACCTACAACGCTCCGTGGATGTATGCAGTTCCATTAACTGTGATACCAGAAAATAAGATACAATTCCCGATAATTGTATTACACATGCTCATGGGAAACTGACTCTGGCTTGCTTATAATTGTTATCTTGCAGAAAGATAGCAAATACATTAGATGCTGATAATGTAAATAATTTAGCTAGAAATTAAATATATATATTTCAATAGTTGTATTATCCAAAATACTATTGTGACTAATATGCAAGATACTTAGATTCAAAACCAACACTACAAATAGATGTGCCATGTAACTTATGCAACAACAATGTGTATGATGGATGAGCAGCATTTGAGTGATGCACAAATTATTTTTTTCAAAGCTTTTTGTTATTGCATTAATTTACATCACATTCCAGGGAAAAGCAAAATGAATCCGATAAAAAATTAAAATTCGCGAAAGAATGGCATTATAATTGTAGTTTGACCAATTCCATTATGTTGCTGTTTTCTTGTTATTTCATTTCTAGATGCTGCATATATTTGAAGTTATCTTCAAAGATGGCATGTTATTCACCCATTTGCTAAATTAATCCCCATTTTTACAACATATTTTTAAAATTATTTAAACAATACAAGGAACTGGAACACAATTCCAACGACACCTTTAATTTGAATGCCTGATCAATAAAAATATTGGTGGATAGCACGTTACCCGCTGAACAGGAGGGTAAAGAGAAACAGACATAAATAGATAGTAAACTTACAACAGACATTTTCTGACAAATGCTGCACTTGGTGGTGATATTATTAGTCGTTGAGGCAGACTTTCTTTTCATCTCAAATAAACAGTTATGGTTACAGAATTCCTTGTATGGCCCCCTACCATCAATCTGACCCATTACTAGGTCCTTTGGGTTCATGATTTCTCTGGAAAAAAATGTGACATTTTTAAAAAATATCAACAACTTCCCTTGATTAAAACAAAACCACATATTGTACAAAACAAAAATGCTGATTTGTTTATGAACACATTGTGGTGGTGTTCCTTTCAAACAATTTAAAAGTCATGACAAAATGAATAGAGGGGAAAATTTGCTAAAGTTTGAAATAAAACATATGTCATCAGTCCAAATAGATAACAATTCACAAAGTAAGTGCACACGACAAGATTTGGTACTGTCTTTCAGATATCTAATTTCTATTTCAGGGAACCACTTTCGTTTGTTGCTTTTTTATGTTTCCCCACTTTTTTCTTTGACTCCACAATTGTTCCTTTCTTTAAATGGTTCTGCTGAACTTTCCATTTTTGCTGTTAGAGTGAAGTAACAAATCCCATTTTACTGGGGTGGGTTGAAAATTCCCTCAGTATGACAACACAACGGTTTGAATGTGAAATGTAAGATGGAATTCAAGGCATATCATCTCAGCTTGAAATCTGTTACTGCTGAAGGATTAGATCAATTGGCCATCTGGTGTTCCCCAAGTCTCAACTACACAACAAAGATAATAATTCAAATGAACACAGCATTAGCCAACAAAACTGATCCTGGCATCTGATCTAAATGGAACACTCTGAATATATGAACATAGACAACATTGGAATATTATTCAGGGACTTATTAATGAAAGATTTTTTGACAAATCATATCGAATTGCAAAAAATGGAGCTGATCCAGAATTTGTCATCAATGGCGGAGTGACATTGCTCCCCAATGATCTTGAAAAAAAAATCCCCACAAACCCTAGTGATCCTGTGGCAAGAATTATTCCTTGTGTGTTGTCAGCTCAATGGAATACCTAGAACTAAATAACTAAGATATTATTAAACTGGTTTGAAAGACAATATTAAGGACTTTCAAAAGAAATCGAGGAAAATCAAGGACTTAGGCAGATTTTTAGGCGACTGCCAGTGACTAGGACAATGGAATTCACCGAAGTCAGCACCGGCAACAACCTATGTTAACCTGGCAACAACGTACGACGGCCCAAATTGTCGCCACTGTCGCCTGTAGTCCCCAAAAAAATCGCCTAAGTGCGACAGGCCCATTAATTAATTTCTGTTAAATTATAAGAGCGTATACACAGACTGAAGCAGACATATTTCAAGTAGAAGCTGACATATTGCAATTTTCGATAATTCAAAATATCTGTACACGCATGCTGAGGAAACTGCAGCATATATTAAAAGGATGGTTAACCATATATTAACCAGGATGGTAGCAAGTGCTAAATATGATTCAGTATGCTATTCAAAACTCATTGATCTCATGCAATGAACAAATCCTTTTCCTAGATTATTTCATAAATATCTGAAATTATTAGTTCATCTTATTTTTTTCAGATTTTGTGGTCATTGGATCACTAGCAAAAACTTTGGGATTTTATGAAATTTAATGTAGAAATTCTATAGTTGCTGTCAATTTCCCAAATTAATAAGCATTGCAGGAACTGTATGAAACACAAAAAGAAAGCAATCATTTCCGTGGATTATTTGAATCTGCAATCATTAGAAATGTTCCTTCTTAATTTGATTGTAATATCAATTGGTTACGATGGCACAAATAGAAACCACAATTTTACACTACAAAATTTATTTCTGCAGATAAAAATAAGCTTAAGTTAAAAACATTGAGTCTTTCATCTAAGAGGGAGAAAAATTATCAAAAGATCCATCTAAAGAGATAAATGTAAAGTTGATAACATCAGTGTAGGGACAGCTATGGATGACATTTACAAGGATTTAAAGATCATATACACGGTCAACAAAAATATTTGAATACGAGATAACGTTTTGACATGATTTGTTAATTATTTATGCATTAGAATTGACAGATTGGATAAGGGAACATTTCCCAATTGTGGTCCACAAGGTTCAACTTTGCAACAAATATTGTAATTCGGATGAATGCAGCATTTTATTTGATGTTCCAAATAACATAGCTCATATGTTAGAAACTATACAGCAAGATATATATAAGAACAGAAAGTTGCAAGGGAGCATATACAATGCGAGTGCCCAAAAATTATGACACATAAAATTGTGTGCAGGAAATGTTCAAAGTCATCTACCGTGAAACAAAGATTTGAAAAAAGAAAGACTATCTTCTCAGGAAATAAAGTTGAGGAAGAGGGATCTATTTGTCAATTTTTCCAATCTATCATCAATGAATAGTCATGAACACTTGAAGAAAAAAAGAAAATCATCTCTGTCACAGAGGCATTTTTCTGACCCTATTGGGAGTAAAATGTTATAGATTTTTTAATATCATGGCAGGAAAGATAAATTAGTCTTGATTGGGATACAGTATCAATTGACTCGATTGCTACACAGTTTAAGGATTGTGAGGATTGGGTGCACATACTGACCATGACTTATTTTCCAGTTTAATAGGTTTAGAAATAAAATCTGCTGAAGCCGATTGAAAATACATAGAAATTCTTCCTTGGGGATTGCTCGACCAGGGATCAACACACATGTCATGGGTCAAATGGCAACATTTGCATGTCATCAATTCTGTGATTTTGTAAGTCACCAGGATGCAACTTTAAAATTGGAGTTAATGGCGCCAACTCAGCCGGAAATCAGGAACATTTTCCAAACAGTAGTTCGAGGAAATCTAATATATTTCGCCCAAAAGGATATTGCTTGCTTTGTCAATTGGTTTTTAATAACAGAGAATAATACCATCTGCTGTTTATCAGTGACCACACAGGTGAATTGCAATAGCAGAGAAGAACTTTCCTTAAGGCTGCAAAGCATTATTGATGTGCAGTTTATTAACCCTGCTGTTAACTTTATTAAAAATTTCACCATTATAAATTACAGAATGAATAAATAAGATATTTCCTTTCATATAAACTCAAGCACAATTTAAACAAGATCCACTAGGTTTGCTGTAAATCCCCCAACCCCTTTCAGCATCTAGTTGTGAACAGATCGCTCTGCCTTACCCAATTAAAATTCAAATTGATATGCAATAATAAATTTATTATGGAAAAGATGCAACTCAAAAACAGTTAGAAGCCATGGTTATTCACCACCAAATACATTTTGAATATTAACTGCTTGAAAAACATATCAAGCAAAGCATTCCCCTGGCGCTGTGATCTATTGATTCCACCCCCACCCCCCTTGGGCAAATGTCTGCCATGTTCAGGATGACAAATGAATTAAACAGCCTTGAAAATAATAGGTTCAAAATGGCCACTGCAAATGAGCATCTAATTGGGTAAAATAGACATGGAACAATTTGATAAGTGGTATGGTGCAGTAACAGTGGGAGCAGATTAGAAAATTCTGGAAATTGGAAGTAAATTGGGCGTTAGTAATACGTTTAACCCAAGAGTTTATATACTGGAAAAGCATAATGGTAAAAAGAGGACAACATAGTGAAGGTAACTTAAAGGTCATATAAGGAGAGGCAATAAATAGATTGACCAAGTGTTTAGTTTACAAGGCATAGCTTGCTGGGAGTAAAGATAAACATAGGGGGTTGTAAAAATGGCAATAAAACATCATGTGATGAGAAGACACTATTGCACCCATTTGTCAGACAAATGGGAGAATGTGTAGAAAGGAACCGCAGATGCTATTTTAAACCGAAGATAGACATAAAATGCTAAAATGGAGTAACTCAGCTCAGCGAATGGGAAAATGCTTTTAAATAATAGGAAACTGAAGGTTAAATGTCACTTTAGCAGAGGAAAAAAAGATGAAAGACTACAAATAAATATTGCTCATGAATTATTTCAAAAATGTAAAATCAGCATGTAACTAGTGTGTCATTGTGATCCAATTATGTTATTGAGAACCATTCCTCTCTTCTCTGTACAGGAATGAAAGCACTCAAGCAGACACCGAGAAAGGTCAACTTTTAGTACGCCTTTTGGGTGACTAAGACTGACAATAATAAATAGATACGTTGCCTACAGCTCCAATTATTGCTTCCAATTGATAAGTCAACCAATAAGGTTGTCTAAATTGCAACACATGTGCTATCTACTCAGTTGCTCAATAAAAACAGTAAGAAAGTAACCCAATAATGGCAGGTGAAAGTAATCCAGAAACTAGAAAACAATGAAGTACAAATAAAAACTAGCACATGATTTCACACTACAATTGAGATGGCGCTGTAAACCGTTTTGGAGAAAAGTGAACCACCGTTTGATCACAAACAAACTTTTGTTTGCAAAAATGGCTTTGTAGGAGATTAAAAATTCCAGCCCCATCAAAGTTAAAGAATGACCCATCCTGTACACGGTGTTTTGGACTCACGTTAAACAGAAAACTTTCTTTTTTTTAAAAGAAACATTAACCATTGGTCTCAAACAAATTTACTCAATTAGTAACTCAATTTAAGAAGCTGTACTTTTAAAAAGGAAAGCTACTTAAAGTATATTTGGCATAATTATAAGACAGCAATCTACCAAGTTAACGTGTTATTAAACAAAGATTGAGAGCCTGAAGCTGCTTGATATGCGCGTGCGCACACACACACACACACACATACACACACAGTTACTTTCACTGCAAGACTGCTTTTCACTGGGTAGGGTACAAGTAGAATTACTGTGTTCAAGACCTATGTTTAGCTATTGTGAAAGGGTAGAAACGTATGTCCGCTTAGCAATTACTTTCATTAGATATTAAAACTGACAGAAAGACTTCACATATTTCCCTCAGCACAGGGTATATTGAATTAAAATACAGGTCATACTTGCTGCAGAGATAGCAATATTTTTTTGCAGGAGGAAGAGATGTTGAAGTTGGTGCTGAGAATCCAGTAAGGCAGAGGGTAGAACAGAAGAGCTGGGTTGAACCTTTCCTCTGATAGGCAGTCTGTCCCTTCTGTAGAATCTTCTTGCAACCCGAACAAGTGACACGTACACTCATAGCAGGAGTTGAAGTTGGCTGCACACCGCCACTTGCAGGTGACTTGGTTGAGATGGAAGAACCCGACACATTCGACTGCGCCGATTGTGGTACTGCAATACAGTAAGAGACACTCGTAAAAAAATCGAAATTGCCCAGCTAGTGTACATTTACAATATGCATTTACCATTTGTTACTGCTTTCTTTTTACTGAGCACACAAATATCATTACAGTTTAGTTTTAATTTTAGTTTTAGAGATACAGCGCGGAAACAGGCCCTTCGGCCTACCGGATCGGCGTCGACCAGCGATCCCCGCACATTAACACTATACCCATTAGGAACAATTTTACATTTACCACATCAATTAACCTACAAACCTGTACGTCTTTGGAGTGTGGGAGGAAACTGAAGATCTCGGAGAAAACCCACGCAGGTCACGGGGAGACTCTGCAAACTCTGTGCAGACAGCAGCCGTAATCAGGATTGAACCTAGGTCTCTGGCGCTGCATTCGCTGTAAGGCAGCAACTCTACCGCTGTGCCACCGTGACCCCTCTGTGACGTCAAGATGTGCAGCTTCCATTAATGTCTGCCCAGATTGTCGCTGCTGTGTTTTTGGCCACTAGTAGGCTCTATCGGTGGATAAGTAGGCTGAACCACTTATTTTAGACATTTCTATTTGCCTAAAACTTGATTATGCTACAAAGGTGGGAGGTGCTGGGTTCTGTTTTGTTTCATTTTGCTCTGGTCTCAGAACACTGGTTTATGTAGACATGGCAACCTATCACCATCCAACCAAATGGTAATATTAACAGTAAATCAAAGACATTTTCTTGATTATTGGTTGATAATTGGAAAAAAATTAACATTAAAATTCTGGAAGGGGACATTATCCCCCACAATTAAAATGTGGACAGTGGAAATGTCGGAGACGTTGCATTTGGAGAGAATCAGGTTTGTCCTAATGGACAAATATGAACCTTTTGAACAAATATAGTCTCCATTCACTGACTATTTAATGGGGTAGCTGAGCTCAGCATTGTAACTCAATAAGTACCCAGTTGTCGGATTAGATGAAAAGATCTATTCTGGGATTTGTATACACGTCTCTATAGATATTGTTAAGTGAAATTGTTCCATTCATTGTTAAGATATATACTTCATTTTTTTTAATTATATAATTGTTTTCTTTTATTATTCTTTTTTTTTCATATGTAAACATAATCATTATTATTTAATCACTATCTCTATTGATTATAGATCTATTATTGTATTTCTTTACTTTCCAAACAAAAACAGAAGCATACATAAATCATTTCGGAATATTTGTATAATTTTTTAAACAAGTTAAATGTGTATTTGAAAAACTGTTATATTGTTGGCAATATGCATTGCTTCCAATAAAAATATTTTTTTTAAAAACAAAAAAACAAATGGTAATCTCAATTTGTTTTTACTTGGAGGCAAACATTGATGGAGAACAGCTCATACGCCATCAGCTAAAACCTCAAAGTAAAAATACTGACAATGCTTGAACATTTGGAATTTGCATCAAGCATTGCTGAAATGATAGGAGCACAACTGAGTTCTGAGAACAACTGACAACAACGTTTTGTAAGCAATGTTGGTGTGTACAAGGAAATTAGTAGGTTAACCTATGATGAGCATTTGTCGGCACTGGGCCTGTACTCGCTGGAGTTTAGAAGAAAGTGGGGCACCTCATTGAAATATACAGAATAGTGAAAGGCTTGGATGGAGTGGATGTGGAGAGGATGTTTCCACTAGTGGGAGAGTCTAGGACTAGAGGTCATAGCCTCAGAATTAAAGGACGTCCTTTTAGGAATTAGATGAGGAGAAAATTCTTCAGTCAGAAGGTGGGAAATCTGTGGAATTCTTTGCACAGAAGGTTGCAGAGGCCAAGTTAGTGGATATTTTTAAGGCAGAGATAGATAGATTCTTCATTAGTACACATGTTAGAGGTTATGGGGTGAAGGCATGAGAATGGGGTTAGGAGGAAGAGAGAGATCAGCCATGATTGAATGGCAGAGTAAACATGATGGGCCGAATGGCCTAATTCTACTCCTATCAATTATGACATGAAATGAGATTTCAATGCAGATAATTCAATATGTGACGATGGGCCTCAATTCTATCCTGTTCACCAGGAATGGTAACACATGGAAATAATCTATTAATAAAATAATGAGCTATTCCACAAAACAATCGATTTTCCAACAACTTTTTTTTGTATTGTTTAACTGATGATTTTTGCTTGACCCTAACTTTGCAGGTTTTTGTTTTCATAGCAGCAATTAAGTGGGGATCTGCCTTTATTCTGTTTTGTTACTTTATTATTGTTAAAAAGTGCATTTGATTTTGTGATATATTTGGATTGTGAAAAAATAAGCTGCCAAGGGGTGTTTAGGGAGGGTGGGTTAGGGTTATTTTGTTTATATTATTATTATTATTTATAAAAAACAAAATGGAGGAAAATGTAATGACATACATCAGATGTACTGTGAATTTTTTAATATTTTTTTCCCTCCAATAAAAAACTATTAATTTATAGCAGCAATTTGTCTACATCAAATCTTCAATGTAACGTACAACATTTCTGTGGCTTAAATTTCACTGGATGTTATTCTGCATATACAGAATATGGAAAACTCTTAGCAAAATGGAATTGGGTGAGTGATTATCTGAAATTTAAATCCTGCCATACAGCAGCATCACACTGTTGAACCAGATAGCAATACGCGCCAGTGGAAGCACAATGGCATAGACAGCAGAGTTGCTGCCTCACAGCTCCAGCAATCCAGGTTCAATTTTGACCTCAGGTGCTGAGTAAAGACTGCACCTTCTTCATATGACCAAGTCGGTTCACCCTCCACCATGCACTCTGGTTTACTCCCACGTCCCAAAGACTTGCAGACATGCATGTAGGTTAATTGGAGACTGTAAATTATCCCAGTCGAGTGATGGAATCTCGGGGAGATTTGACAAGAATGTGGGAAGAATAGAAATAGGATTAGCATAGAATTAGTTAAATTAGTGCTAAATGGTTAGCATGCATTTCATGGGATAAAGGGTCTTTTTCCATGCTCTACGACAGTGCCTCCTTCCTTATTTCCCGTGGCCTAGCTAACAAGGCTCATGTTCTGTGCATGATCTTAAAAATAAAAAAGAATAGGTGTACTTGGCCTGGCTGACTTTGTTAGCAATTGGCAAGAATTTTTTTTTTTTTAAAGTTATCATCAATTCAAATTAGATGCAGACAAACAATGTCCTCCTGGACAATAAGCCTTAACAGAAAACACGTTGTTGTAAATCATTTTATCGCCATACTTTTAAAACGTCGTCCTCCATGTATGAATTAATTATTCTCTAATTCCTTAACAATGTACAATGCCTACCAGGTTTTCCACCGCCCACTGAGAATACAGCACTGATTCGAATATCAGACTCCTGAGGCTTGGAATGCTGACCGTATACCTGAAATAAAAATGCACAAAATTATCAGTATAGGTTTATTATTGTCATGTGTACAGTGAAACAGTGAAAAGATTTGTTTTGCATGGTATCTAATCTTAAGTACAATAGCTGGGGCAAAGAGGAAGACAGAATGCAGAATATAATTCTTAGCAAATGATTGTTGCCTTTACACATAAAACTACAATATACTCTTGGACTGTACTGTTTTGATGGTTGGACATTTTAATTCATGACTGCAACGTGGCAGCTTAAAAGTAAGCATTTTTGAATTGCAAAATTGCTGCAGGGTTCCCCTGCTCACACATCTGGGCAAAGAAAAATAGTCCAGAAGTGCAAATGCTGTCCAATAACCAATCATATGTGTAACTTCTACATTCCTACAACATTCTCCGCAACATTAACAATGAGATTGTGCATGATGAATTGTCGGTTAGATACTTAGTGCTGTGAGAGAAAATACACAATTATGGTTCAACCATAACCATCAATACGAAAGTTGTTTAATTTTTTGCTACATCAATATTGCATTTGTAATGTTACATTTTTTCTGTCCACTTTTAACTAAATTCTAACATGCAGCAATGCTTGTGTTTAAATATACAGCTGAAGTATATTAATGCACAGAACACTCGCTTCAGTTGTACTCCAATTAGTATTTTTCAACTATATTCAACAAGTGTCAATAGGAAAGCAAGACATTATGACATTTTATTTACTTATTTTCTTTCTTTATTCCACACTTTGCAAGATAAAAACAAATCAAAACTTTACCTGTATTGAATCTGGCTCGTCCTTAACTCGTACACCTGTTTGCGATACCAAGGCTTTCTCATATCCTTCATCCAAAGGTTCATCTTTTATTTTCATTCCTGACATAAAATCAACAGTTGGTGTGTTTTTTGGAGCTTCACTATGGCGGTGTGACTTTGAACTCTTTTCCTAAAATAAATGGAGAAGTTTCAATATATTTGCAAAGGTTGTCAACAACATTTTAAGCTTTGGTTTAAAGGCTTAAAAGTCAGGTTCCCAATTAAAATGCCTTCAAAGGTAATTTGATCAATATATTTTGGCTAAATTTATTTCCAATTCTTTCAATTTTTAATAAGGGAAGCATGCGTCTCCTGGGTGCATTTGTTATACATTCCTAAATGGTTGGAAGGTGATAACAAATTGCCTTCTTGATAACCTGCAAGCTTGTGGGTGTGGTTTAGTTCAGTTGAGAGATACAATGTGGTAAAAGGTCCATCGGCCCACCAAGTCCACGCCAACCAACGATCAACCTGTGCACGTTCTATCCTAGACTAGGGACAATTTACAGAAGTCAATTAATCTACAAACCTCCAAATCTTTGGAATGTGGGCGGAAACCAGAGCATCTGGAGAAAACCCATGCGGTCACAGGGAGAATGTACAAACTCTATACAGACAGCAAATGCAGTCAGTATCGAACCTGGGTCTCTGTCACTGGAAGGCAGCAACTCATCCGCTGTGCGACTGTACCTCCCTGTTATTCTCAGTTCTGTGGGTACCAGAATTTAGAACGCATAGCAATTAAGAAGAAGCAATGCTCTTCCAAGTCAGGATATTGGGTGACCTTTAAAGTGAATTTGCAGGTGTTATTTTCATATTCTACTTCAGGTCCTTCTCGGTGGTCCAGACCACAAGTTTTTAAGGTGTTGTTAATTAAATCTTATAAGGCTGCTGCACTACATTTAAACATGACACAAGCTACAGCACAGTGTTAAAGAAGGAACTGCAGATGCTGGAAAATTGAAGGTACACAAAATGCTGGAGAAACTCAGCGGGTGCAGCAGCATCTATGGAGCGAAGGAGATAGGCAACGTTTCGGGCCGAAACCCTCCTTCAGACTGGTATTGGTCTTGGTAAGAATGAGGGCGGGTTGATTGGACCCATCGGGAAGAATGTCAAGATTTTGTTGGAAAACATTTTGTCTCATTCCTGACTTACACAAAGCCTTGATGGAAAGGATTTGGGGAAAGTGATGCAACTCAATCAGTCCTTTTGCTGCCATAGTAATTAGGTGACTGGCTCAATTTAGCTTCTGGTCAATAGAGAGCTTCAGGGTATTGATGGTGGAGGATTTATTCATGGTAATGCAGTCTAACACCTATGGGAAGTGGTTAGACTATCCCTTGTTGAACAATAGATTACACCACTATGGTGCAAACACTCGGTTCCTGACAAAATGTTATCTTGGATCTTTCCACATGCAGATTATGGGCCACTTTATCAAAGGAGCTGCAGATGTAAGGATTTTGTGAATGGAACTGAATAGTGTGGATTAATTGCTGATCATTCCCAATTGTGATAAAGTGTTTAAAGATGGCCAGACCAGAGAGACTGCGCCCAGCAATTCCTGCAGGAAAGTTGTATAGCTTAAATGCCCCACACAACCAACACAGCCTTGTTCTCAATGCTAGAATTCCCTTGAATCCCAGTGACTTTATCAATTATATGATAAAGCACTCCAACAGTTGCTTTTGCTGGTGTCAAAATCTTAGAATAGTCTTAGAATAAAGGGGAGGCCATTTAAGACACTTTTTCACCCAGAGAGTTGTGAATTTGTGGAATTCCCTGCCACAGAGGGCAGTGGAGGCCAAATCACTGGATGGATTTAAGAGAGAGTTGGATAGAGCTCGAGGGGTGAGTGGAATCAAGGGATATGGGGAGAAGGCAGGCACGGGTTATTGATTGGGAACAATCAGCCATGATCACAATGAATGGCCGTGCTGGCTCAAAGGGCTGAATGGCCTCTTCCTGCACCTATTTTCTATGTTTCTATGTTTTCTATGTTTCTTGGGCTCTACTGATCCATGTTCAACGAAGAATGTATATTATAGAATTTTCAGTTGAGAATTTATTTTGCCTGAACCAGAATTCGACAGGGCCTTTGACCAAGGCTGTTTCTTTTCCCACTTTCTGACCGCACCTATTCTATTCCCTCTCAAAATGGTCTTTTGTTGTTCTTAAATGCAACCATTCCAGCTTGCACATTCATGAAATCATCTCCCAATATTTATGACACTTCCAAAGCGATGTCACAACTCAATATATCAACACTCTACTCTTTCCTCTTGATATTCCAAAGGACAGTTTCCTCTGAGATGTTCTGGTTCACTATTCCATCTACACAAATATGATTACCCTACTGAAAGAATCATCCACACAAACAAATGTCACCCCTTTTTGCTTGTCCCTTTGTTCCTTCCGTTCAACCCAGGGCCCCAAAGGCACTTTCTTGCAAGTAAAAGACACATGTTAAGACTGTAATACAGTAAAGACTGTAAGCAATAATAGCGTGCATAAAATATTTCAGTGGCAGGTGAATGACAAGAACAGAACTTTTGGTGCTATCAATGATTCAAAATGCTGACAAGGCATTTGAAATTAATTTTTCAAACTTCATTCTTTTCATTCTGAGGATTCTTTTTCTCCACTGCATAAAATGGATTAATAGAGCCAATATATTCTGATCAGTATAAACCTGAGCAGAAAGAGCATGTTACATGTTGTGCAAGATCTAGGCTGCCAACACAAAAAAACATCAGCAGATAAATATTCAGACAGTGTACATTAATTTTTCTTACCACAGAGGATGCTGTAACAGTTGCCTGGGATTCAAGACTATCTAGGTCAAGTGTTTCATCTGAGAATTACAAATATTTAAAAAAGTTATTTATAACAAGAACTCACACTTGTATGACATCACAACAAAACTGAAACCCATCATGACTTATCCAATGATGAATCTCCGTATTATATTTACAATTAGCCACAAAAGGCAGCAGTTTGGAACTCAAATTTTGCTTCAACTGAACTAATACTCTGCCTTAGGTTCCGTTAATAGATTAAAAATGTTCATTAGATTTAAATGTTCCCTCTATAAAACAATTTTCCTGTTTATGCTTACTCAGCTATGATGAATAACATCTCAAACACAACTCAATGATTAAGAAACCAGACATGCATCATGATTACAACATCAATGTAGAACAGGATTCAAGCTCATTATTATTCATGGAAACTCCTCATCGGAACATTGATCTCTGAAGCACAGATTTGGCACAAACTATGAATGGAAGCAATGGCTAAACACATTATCTATAATGCCCATAACAAATACCAAAGCTAGCACAATAGTGAACTAAACATCCTACACTGCAATGAAGAATATGGAAGTGAAATTAGAATTTGAGGGTTGTTCACCACATTCTATGCATTTCCAGCTACCTCAACTCTCCTCCACTCATTTGGTATTAAGCAGTACATCAAGTCCAAGTGAGGAACTGAAGATCATCTTTTCATAAGGCATAAATGTATGGATTATATTATTTTCCTTTTATTCATACTTTAGATTATTTTCACATCAGATGCCTTCAGCTAACCAAGATTGGCTGAGTGGGAAGCCACTGCATGGACATGACGGCTTGCCAAGAAGAGGATGGAATAAACAAGTCCTGAACAATACAGACAACAAAAAACAGCTCCAACCAGCCAGATCACCAAAGCAGTTGGTTATTTTCCATAGCTTATATCATACAAGCATTTCATAGGATTGCTCAGTTTACTAGTACTTTGTAAAAACGGTATGGTGCAAGTACATTTTATCCTTGTCAGTTGTTTCATATATTTGAACATTTTAGTCCCTTTTCCCCAAGCAGAAGAAGGCACATGGCTAAAAACTGACGGCAAATGATACGAGGACTCAAGGGACTGACATAGGCTTTAAACAGCACTGAAATGGGGTCAATTTGCTGTCTGATAGCCAGCTTTCTACCAACGGGGTTCTGGCAGCACTGAGTGTATTGAAGAACAGAATGTATAATGTGCACTTAGTTACAGTCTCGATCATCTCAATCTCTCTTGGTCTCCAAACCAAAACTCACATGTTAACATAATTCTCCCCAAAATAAGTCAGGATATCCCCATAGTAGCTAGGAAAGCAAATAACCCCAATATCATTTCCTCACAAATAAATGAGCCAGATATACCTTGAAAGTTTACAAAGATTGTATTAAAACTGATTGCCAGGAAATGTCAATGACACTCCAATAAATCTATTGAAAATAAATTCTTAATTTTCACTAATTTGGAGGAACATATTTTTTTTTTTCTCTCCATTAATATTTTTTTTATTACCTGTGAAGAGAATGAACCATCTCATAGCCACCTTGCTTCTGCATCCAATAACAGGTAAAAGTGGCCACAGACACGCAGTTACAGAGCTCCAGTATTTCCATAATTCCTAGTTTCAAAGGCTGAACCAAGTCATAACTGAAAAGTGCGGCGGGCACTGCCATACCATCCAACCGTTGTAAGACAATCTGACCAAGCAAATCCCAGCACAGAACACCAGATGAACTATGACAATCAATCAATCAGTTTTATTCGTCACTTACACATAAAGTGCAAGTGAAATGAATTGGCCAGCAGCGGTACAATGAAAAAGAACACACAAAAACACAATAAAAATGTAACACAAACATCCACCACAGCATTCATCACTGTGGTGGAAGGCGGAAAATTTGGCCAGTCCACCTCCATTTTCCCCCGTGGTCGGGGCCTCAACCCACCGCAGCCGCCGCTGCGGGCGTCCAGATGTGCAGACAAGGTAAAAAGTCCAGGTAAGTCCTGAATCGGTGCTTCCCTACCAGAGACCGCGGCTTCAGGTTGGTGTAGGCCGCAGGCCGGCGGTCGAAGATTTAAAGTTCCCGCCACGCCGTGCACCAGAAACACCGCAGACCCCAGGGCCGGCGGTCGAAGTTCCCCTCCATGGATCTCCGGCGAGGGACCCCATTCCTGATGGTAAGTCCCCGCCGCGCCCGCGGTAGAAGTAGGCTGCGGGCCGACGGTCGGAGCTCTTCTCCTCCCAGGTCCCCAACGAGGGATCCCAGGCCCAGGACGCTGCGCCGGCTGGTGCTCTGCAGACCGCAGCTTCAGGCTGCCGCGGGTCAGCAAACAGAGCGCTCCCCTCCGGCGAGGGCTCGCCCGCTCCACGCCGGGAGTCCACGCTGCACCCACCGCTGAAGCCCCAAGCGCTTCTCCGGGAAAGGCCACACCGATCCTTACTGTTAGGCCACGGGGGAGGCGACATGGAAAAAGTCCTCAAAGTACGGAATTCCTGCACTGACCAAATAGATATCTAAAACTGCAACAAATTGGAGGAACAGCATCTCATATTTCATTTGGGCAGTTTACAATCCAGTGGTATGAATATTGACTTCTTTAACTTCAAGTAACCCCAGCATTCCCCCTCTCTCCATCCTTCCCCCACCCAAGTTATACTAGCTTCTCGTTCTCACCTCGCAAACAGCTTCCAATGGCCTGTTTACTTTATCGTTATTACTTTTTTGCATATCCTTCATTCATTTGTTCTATATCTCTCAACATCATCTATGTCTATCGTTTCCCTTTCCCCTGACTCTAGTCTGAAGAAGGGTCTCGACCCGAAACCTCAGCCATTTCTTCTCTCCAGAGATGCTGCCTGTCCCGTTGAGTTACTCCAGGATTTTGTGTCTATCTTCAGTTAAAAACCCCATTGCTAGAATCTGGCAATGGCGTAAATTTTTAACAGAGCACTAATGGGGCTGTCCCGCTTGGGGGACTTAACTGGCGAGTATAGAAGAGTTTGATAAAGTGACATGTTGAAGAACTCCTCCGACTATGTAGAAGACCTCCTTCGACTATGTTGAAGACCAGCTTCGACTAGCTACGACTAACTTCGGGAAAATTGGACACTGAAGAGCAGAGAGTGAAGACGGCCTCCTTCGACCTCCCTTCGACTATGATGAAGACCATCTATGACTACCTTCGATTACCCTCGATTACCTACGACTAACATGCCGACCTACTACGGCTAAACCTACTAGTAAAAAATGTATCGATCTTTTCAATAGCGACTTTTTTTAACTCACGGGCATTGTTTAACATATTGAAAAAAACGCCGCGGCCTAGCTGAGGCCTCGAGTACGCAGAGACCACTCTTGAGCATGAAGGAGAGTTACGAAGACCTCCTACGACCTTGTGTCAACCATGCTGCGAGTATGAGTCGAGGGCAAACTCGCGGATTCAGTCATGCAAGTGGGACAGGCCCTTAAGCAAGTTTTAGCTGACAGTCAAAAGTTGTTGACACTTTCTAATAGCAAGTTTCTATTGTTATTAACCTCCCATGGCAACATTCACTTCCACCACACCCTGCTGCCCCACAGGAGCATGCCTTTTGAGGCCCTGGCAGTTTAGCAGCTCGTTGATGGCAAAGTACATACTTAGCAGAGTGATCAACATGGAATGGTGCTGCAGAAAAAAATTGTTTTCGAAGACATTGAGGTATCTTGCAAGCACTTCACTACACATGAACATATTTGCATTATTAGTAAACAGACCAGTGATGGCATACTCAGCAAGTTCCCTTAAACAATATTAAGTAAATGGAATAATATTAATTTGGTAATGACTAATGGATAAAAACTGGTCAGATCAATGGGAAGATAACACAAATCATCTTCAATTGATGGCATTCATCCAAGGGCTTTGTTTTCAAGCCTGTACGAAAAAATGCAGGCTCTATCATTGCAGTGTGTTCTACTAAATTGAAATGTCAAGCTAGATTATGTGCAAGCTAGACCATTGAAGGCTTGTGCCTTCAACTTTGATTATAAGCCAATAGTATTCAGCCTGACACTTTCAGTCATTGATTGCAGCAACTGTGTTATGGACTGGATGTTTCATTCTATTGGCTTCACAATGCAAATTGGCTGTATATGAGAAAGAGGACTCTGCTTGCGATCAAGTACACTTTTATATCACACGGCATAAAGGTTCTCATGATTGTAGAATGTATAATGGCCCAAAATATCAGCTGCTTATTCTCCAAGAAATTCAGAACTCCAATATCAGTTTGTGCTAACGCTGAAGTCCCGAACTTTCACCCAGCTGATTACCAACACATTCCAGCCAACTTCCTGTATTTACTCTGTGAAATATGCCTGCTGAACCTAAAGCAAGTTAGCGTTGCTAGCTGTTCGTAGGAAATCCTAGGATTTCCAAGGTAAAGGTTTCAAAATATATGACCATAATAAGTAATAGAATTTGTAAAATAAACATGAAATGACAATTCTCCACACTACTGTACAAAAATAATTGGACCATATTGCATGGCATGGAGTTGCTAAACAAGACAAGCATATTACAATTTGAAGCTTAAATTATTGTACTGCTGGCAATCTCCCTAAACAACATTGAAGTACCTACAGCACACAAAACCCAAAATTTTAATTTGGGGAAAGCAGTACATTAATTTCCCACTCTTCTTAAATTATTAGCTCTTGAAAAATTCACAAGATAACAAACAGCTGAGGAAATTACCCCTTTTTTTGGGACCTCCCCTTTCCCTGAAATGAAGGAAAGGCAGTTGCAGACAGTATGGTTTGTACAAATGTTTCTTCATTTTGTAACTAACCTGCAAATATATCTCCATGCACAATTGCTTTTCGATTTTTCTCATTTTTTCCCTTATCTGGGGCTTCAACTCTTGGAGAGTCAACTTGCTCCTCCAGCAATCCCCTCGGCAAGGAATCGACCACTGTTTGAAAACCATCACTGATTGCTAACCTGCTTTCTGGAACAAAATCCTTGTCTAGTCTTTTCGCAGGAAACCCCAGGGATTCTTTCAAGGTTACTACTTTACGTACTAATGTTGTAGATATATCTTCTTCATTCAGAGCAGGGTTACCACCTGCTCTCAAAATATCATTTCCATTCTCAGAAATATTAAATATCTCTGAATTATGTAATAATGAATTATCTTCACTCCTGTGAGACAAAGTTATTTTATGAACATCCCGATTCCCATTCTCATAATCAAAGCCCTTGTTACATTCATTATTTTTCAATAAAAACCCTTTCTCAAAGTTGTTAGCACCATCTGATTCACATTCAGCAGGTTTGCTTCCAAAAGACTGCTTCCTGCACATCAGCTCATCAAACTTAGACTGTTTCCTCTTTTCCTCCGCTTCCTTATATGTGGTCTGTTCAACTCCATTTTCCTCTTCAAGAGTGGTCTGGTTTCTATGAGAGACCCGAATGTTCACTGGATCGAAATCAACGTCTTCATCATTATTGTCTTCCCCTAAAGGCACGGCAACAAGTTCACCCGAACTCATGTAATCACTTGTGTCTTCAACCGACAAAAGATGTCCCCTGCGTAACAAAGTTTGCTCTTTATTGTTAAAACCATCATTTTGTCTTCCAAACGAGTCTCTCTGACCAAAGCTGCTTTCATTCACAGTTGTAGACAATTCAATTCTTCTTTCAGCTTTAATTCTATTTGTTGTGCTGAAGTCTAGTGCCTCGGGAGATTGTTCACTGGACAGAACCCGTGGCCAACCACCCTCAGTTTCCATTTCATCCTCACCTAAGTGAAAAGCAGAAAGACAGATCAATCAGATAATCGAACATTACCTGGCAAAACTGCAATTCTAGGTAAAAAAAAGTCTATATCAACTCTCAAAACGCAAATATTCAAAAATATCCTTTCATCCACATCTCAAGCATGGCAACCCTTTTCCCCCAAATCTATTATCCTGCTTTATAAATATGCACAAGCTACTCCCTTTCCCCTTATATGGCTACCCTCACCACTCTGGCAGCTGAATATGCACTACTCGCAGCAAACATCTCAATACTTCAGCTTCATATTGTTACTACCTTCTGGAAATTTATTTTGGACATCTTATTTGCTTTAATTACAATTTTTGTCTTTTAAAGTATATAATCATAAAAACATAATTTACACTAAAAGTCAAAAGTTGTACAAGAAATTAAAGGATACACAATTTCAATAATAAATAAAAAATCTTAAAATTACATGAAATTGCGTATAAATGCCGATAATAGAAACTTATAATACTAAAATTACACTCACGAATGTAGACAATCGTTTATCTTCATCTCAGGACCAGAGCATTTACAGACAATTAATTATTTCTGAAATAGTCATTGCTTTAATGCAAGAAACATGACAGGCAATTTATACATTTGTGCAGAGAATGCTCCTACAAAACATGTGATAATCTGCTTTCTCCAATATCATTGTCTGAAAGATAATTATTGCCAAAGATTTTGAAGAAAATCCGTATGCCGGTTCTTTAAAATGGTACCACAGTTATTTTACATCACCTTGAGAGCCAAAACAACTTCAAATTAACATTAGATAGACAATTAACATTTACTCCAAATGCTAGCCACTGCAAGAGCTCACGACTCCTCAGAACTGCAATGGATTGTCAGCCTAGATCTGCGATTCCAAATTGCTGAAATTAGACCGATTCACTGTTAGGAAAAAGTGCTTCCAACTGAAGATAGACACAAAATGCAGGAGTAACTCAGTGGGACAGGCAGCATTTCTGGAGAGAAGGAATGGGTGGCATTTCAGGTCAAGACCCTTCTTCAACTGGGCAGCTCCATTTTTTAAAAAACTTAAAATTATGTTTTAAGCAATATTAGCAAGTAAGCAGCGCAAAATCTCCTTTCACTGTTCCATTTTAACTGCTCAGTGAGATAAATTATTCGAGGTGCAGAAAACTTTAAACTTTGTCACACATTTATTTTATTTTGTACAATTTTAAATAGATAATGGTAATAATTCTCTCAGATTAACACCAAAGGATTTTGGTAAATTGTGTGAAATGACAGCTTCTATAAATATTATGTTCCAAAAATAAAATTAGTACATGCTAACTCGGCAACAGCATAGACTTCCTAGTTGGGAGATCTCGATGACCTACTGGCAAAGCTCACACTGATTTGGACTGAGAAGGTGCCATATCTGAGTGAATGCAACAACCAGCACTGCAACAGAGGATCTATAATTATCTGATCTACCCTTCATTTTACAATTATCCTTTTTTATCATACTTTAAATAGACAGGTTGGAAATGCCTATGTGCAATGGTAGGATGACAAGATCATTGGCAGGTAGCCCAATGATGCTTCGCACATACACAAACAATTTCTACTTGAAGAAACACTAGTGACAGCAATGAAATACCATCAAATATCTAACCTCCCATTGAGAATAGCCATGCTCTTATCAGTATTAAATATCTATATACTTTTAAGAGAGAGTGTGTGTGTGTGTGTGTGTGTGTGTGTGTGTGTGTGTGTGTGTGTGTGTGTGATTTTGCCTTTGATTCGTTACTCCGTAAAAACCAGACGCAAAAACGCCAAGATTTTTACCATTTCGCTAGCGATTTTACTTTTACATTCGCAAATCCACTCATTAAATTTAGTCATTTTTCTGTACACATTTTTAATAAAATCCTTAACAAAGCTTACTCTTTTCTTTAAATCAGCAGCTGCCGATGTCACAATGCTCTCCATTCAAGCAGACGCTGTCATCGCACTTTCAATCACCCCCCCCCCCCCCCCACAGTCATATTTTCACCTCCCGCTGGCCACCTTTTCAGCGTGTGCCCCGTGCGACGATAATGGCTGCTGCCACCCGGCTCACCTCCACCTTTCACTTTCACCTCCACCACCACTGCCCCCCCCCCCCCCCCCCCCCGGCTCTGTCGCGCTGGCTCACTCGGGATCAAGCCCGCGCACCCACTCCACCCCCCTCCCCCTGTACTCCGGGTCTGAAGCGCCGAGGATACGAGCCCATGGAGCTGAGGCTCGTGTGCCTCTCTGTGTGCCTCCGTGTCCCTCTCTGTGCCTCCGTGTCCCTCTCTGTGCCTCCGTGTCCCTCTCTGTGCCTCCGTGTCCCTCTCTGTGCCTCCGTGTCCCTCTCTGTGCCTCCGTGTCCCTCTCTGTGCCTCCGTGTCTTCCTCTCTGTGCCTCCGTGTCTTCCTCTCTGTGCCTCCGTGTCTTCCTCTCTGTGCCTCCGTGTCTTCCTCTCTGTGCCTCCTTATCTCCCTCTCTGAGCCTGTCTCCCTCTCTGTTCCTCCGTCTCCCCCTCCATGCCTGCGAATTGAGAGCTATGTGTGAGTGGATAGGGTAGGGCATGGGGTAAAAGGAGTGAATTAATAATATTAATATCAATGGGGGTGGTTAGTGTGTGTGTGTGTGTGTGTGTGTGTGTGTGTGTGTGTGTGTGTGTGTGGTGGTTAGTGTGTATGTGTGTGAGAGAGGTTGGTTAGTGTGTGTGTGACGCCTCAGGCCGCCCCCTCCCCTCGCAACCGTGCGTTGGGGGAACAGACCCAACGGGTCTGCACTTGGTCTAGTTCATATATAGAAACATAGAAAATAAGTGCAGGAGTAGGTCATTCGGCCCTTCGAGCCTGCACCGCCATTCAATATGATCATGGCTGATCATCCAACTCAGTATCCTGTACCTGCCTTTTCTCCATACCCCCCGATCCCTTTAGCCACAAGGGCCACATCTAACTCCCTCTTAAATATAGCTAATGAACTGGCCTCAACTACCTTCTGTGGCAGAGAATTCCAGAGACTCACCACTCTCTGTGTGAAAAATGTTTTCCTCATCTTGGTCCAAAAGGAATTCCCCATTATCCTTAGAGTTCCCCCTTATCCTTAGAGTTCCCCCTTATCCTGAAAACTTATAAAACTGAAATTAGCATTTTCCTCCAGAGGATTTGGATGACAATTACTTCTATTTTAAGAGCAGAATGAAACTCAATACCATTTAAACCATACACATCTGTAAGTTTCAGAGAATGCAGTTCAATTTAAAAAGAACACAGAAAAACAGACAATGAAAGGGTGTCAGAAAGAACTGCAGATGCTGGGTTACACCGAAGATAGGCACAAAATGCTGGAATATCTCAGCAGGACAGGCAGGATTTCTGGATAGAAGGAATGGGTCTTCTTCAGACTGAGTCAGGGGAGAGGAAATTACAAAGATAAGGAAGTGTAAGATCAAAAGAGATGACAATCAAGGACAACGTAGAATAGACCATTGTTAGCTAGGAGAAGGTGACAACAAAGCAAACAGAGATACAAAGGTACAAAAAAAATGCTGGAGAAACTCAGAGGGTGAGGCAGCATCTATGGAGAGAAGGAATAGGCGGTGTTTCGGGTCCAGACTCTTCTTCAGACTGATGTCGGGGAGGGCGGGAAAAAAAAGGACGAGGTGGAGACAGTAGGCTTGTGGGAGAGCTGGGAAGAGGAGGGGATGGAGGGAGAAAGCAAAGACTATCTGATATTGGAGAAGTCAATGTTCATACCGCTGGGGTGTAAACTACCCAAGCGAAATATAAGGTGCTATTCCTCCAATTTGCGCTGAGCCTCACTCTGGCAGTGGAGGAGGCCCAGGACAGAAAGGTCAGATTCGGAATGGGCGGGGGAGTTGAAGTGCTGAACCACACCAGTTGGTTATTGCGAACTGAGCGGAGGTGTCGGGCGAAGAAATCGCCAAGCCTGCGCTTGGTCTCACCGATGTATAGAATTTGACACATGGAACAGCAGATGCAGTAGATGAGATTGGAGGAGGTGCGGGTGAATCTCTACCTCATCTGGAAAGACTGCTTGGGTACTTGGATGGAGGTGAGGGGGGAGGTAAAACGACAAATGTAGCATTTCCTGCAGTTGCAAGGGACAGTACCCGGGGAGGGGATAGTTTGGGTGGGAAGGGACAAATGTTAAGGTTCATTTCTTTAAACAGACAACTCACAATAAATTAGGTAAACCAACACAAGCTTTACTGATCATTTAGCTGGCGAGAGTGCCAGGGATATAAAGTCAAGTATGCAACAGATACTTAACCCTCCTGGGCCATCACTCTAATGAACAAAGACATACAAAATCTTTTTATAGTATTTTGGAAATGTAGTCACATGTTTATACAGAGTGGCAGCAATGACGTTTAATATAAATCAATCACAGCTCTACCTATTCAAATAATTCTTGTCACTAACACAATACTCTTGTCATACTGTGGTTCTATCAATCACAAACTGTAGATCACAAACATTGAAACAGGAACTTAATCAAAAAGCACAACATTTACAATTCCGTCTTAACAATGCAATCTTCGATTGTCAGCTACCAACCAGAAGTTCCTGTTTACAGAAACGACCAACTCCAAAGGAAACACATCCTCTCTCAAGGTTTTTGTTTACATAAGCCAGCACCTTCTCAGGAAGTACATCCTCTCCCACCATTTAAATGTTTTTTTGCCTGGGCAAAACAGGAAGCGGCTTGAATGCAGTTTGAATGCTAACCTCCAATTTCCTAAAGCTTCAGTTTACTCAAACCCAAAGAAGTCAAATTAATCTTTACTTAATAAAATATCTTACATTATAATTTATTATTAACTAGAATATTCTCATTCCCTCCTATTATCGATTTTAACGATAACACTACAGTCCCTGGTTAGTACACAGTAATGAAAGAGTTAATAGTCAAATCTAAAATGGAGTCGTTCTTCTACATAGACATGGACTAGTAGAACAGAGGAAAGGCTTGATGGCAGGTCTGAATGACTTTGTAAATTATATGAAACACAATATGGAGGACAGGTTGTCTTTTCAATAAAGACATTAAGATGGCAGCCTGCAGTAAGAACATGTGCTTCTTCAAGGCCATAAAGAAGCCTAGATTGAAAAAAAAAGCTGAGGCTCCAGAGATAAGTAATAACTTGTCATTGGATGAGCTCGATTTGGACCCAGCTTTCCAATATTGTGAAAGGCTACAGAATCTTTCAGACATGCCATATTCAGACTTGGTAGGAGTGTTTTACTGATAAGAAAAATGTCTAATTGTGCTAACTCGCCTTTGTTCTGTGAGTGGGAGCACAAGAAGCACTGAGCAATGTTTGTGCTCATTGTAATCTCGCCACTTCTGTCTGATGATTTGATTAAAGATTGCCATGGTCTACCTTCAACGGTTGTTGCTATCTGCTATTTAAGAAACAAACTTTCACATTTGGCTGTAGTCGGCAGGGATCTAGCTGGAACCAGCAACGGATGACTGAGTAAGAGGGTGCAGTTGACCGGGATCTGAAGGGGAGAAAACTGAGCTCTAGTCGGACCCTTTGCAATCTGGCCTCCCGAAGAAGCTCCCGGTAAAAAACTAAGGTCCCTCAGTCTGAGGTTGGCCTGGTTCCAGACAAGATCCTTAGAAGCAGACAGCGAAGGTAAGACCATTTGTGTAAAGGATCGGCTTGTGTATTGGAAATGAGTAAAGGATTGGCCTGTGTGTTGGAAATGATTAAAGGATTGGGCACGGCAGACCAAAGAGGTTTTGTCACAATTAAAGGATTGGGCATGGCAGACTACAAAGTTTTTGTCACTAATGTGTATTGAAAAGACTGGGTGTCTTGAAAAGATGCGTATTGAAAAGCCAATGTGTGTTTTGAAAAGACTTGTGAATTTGCTACCAGAGAGAGAAGCCAGAGTGGGCTTTACAGACGGCAAAGGTTTGTTACAAATAAAGGATTGGGTTTAACAGGCTGAAAAGTTTGTTACAATTTGTGTACTAAGTTGTGTACTAAGAAGTGATTTGGTGATTGGACAAACATGGAAATAATTTGGATAAGAGTGACGGAAAGGCAGATGTACAACACATGTGTTATTTGTTTACAAGGATTACAGCATTTTGTAATATATATTGACCAAATGTTGGAGTAATGTGTCTTGACCAGTAGGAGGTATATGGAATATGGAGACTATTGAAAGCAGAGAGAGAGACAGATGCAGAAAAGAAGTGGGTGGAGATGCAAGATAGTGGTTGGGTGAATTATGCTTGTAAAAGAGGAATTAAATTGTGGAATAAAAACAGAACTATTAAAAGAATAGAAAGTACTTCAGATGGAATTTCAGTGGGCAGACGAATAGGAGGTAAGGGCTGGCAGAGAAAGAAAGCGCTGATAAGAGTTCGGAGAACAAACCCGGTACCGGTAAGTCTTCTTGAGGTCCTCTCAAGACCCTATGTCTGGCAATGGCGACACTGTCTATAGAAGATGGGGAAGGTGGTCAATCACAATCTGGATCACTGTCCAGTCACAGCTTAGACCACTCCCATTTTGAACATTAACCCGCCCACCATTACATTGAACTACTCCCTTTGTTCATTTTAATTTCTTACTCCAACAAAGAAGACAACTTTTGCAAATCTCCCAGTCCTAGTTCACAAAATCTGCCAGGGGAATTTCCTAGCTTGCTAATTCTGCATCAATTCTGCAAATTGGTTCCCATAGAAACAAAGATTTTTTTTAAACAGAACGGCTTTTGTCAGACAAGGGAGGGAAATATAAAATTAATACAGAGAGACGTCTCAAGTCAAGTCAAGTCAAACAAACTTTATTGTCATTTAGAAATACATTGATATATGCAGTTCCAAACGAAATTACGTTGCATTTGGCTCCCTGTGCAACACAATAAATTAACCGAAGGATAGGTATGTATGAAAAGGATAAATAGACAATAGTGGCAGCCCATTTACATGGCATTCAGGAGTCTGATGGCTCGTGGGAAGAAGCTGTTGCGGAACCTTGATGTTCTGCTCCTTATGCTGCGGTATCTTTTTCCCGAGGGCAGCAGAGTGAACAGTCCGTGATGGAGATGTGTGGGGTCCTTTATGATACTGCTGGCCTTAGACACACAGCGTTTGGTCGCAATATCCCCGATTGAGGGGAGATAGGTCCCGATGATTTTTTCCGCTGTCCTCACCACTCTCTGCACAGACTTCCAGTCGGAGGCTCTACAGTCCCCAAACCAGACAGAGATACAGCTGGTCAGAATACTCTCTATGGTGCCCCTGTAGAAAGTAGTGAGGATGGGATGGGGGAGATGAGCTCTTCTCATCCGGCGCAGAAAGTGCAGCCGCTGCTGCGCTCTCTTAACAGTTGATGAGATGTTAGTCGACCAGGTCAGACTGTTAGTGATCTGCACCCCCAGGAACTTTGTGCTACTGACCACCTCCACATCGCTGTCATTGATGTGAAGTGGTGTGGGACTGTGCCGGGTTTTCCTGAAGTCGACGATAAAGTCGACATAATGTCTCTAATGTTTTGCACGATTTGTTTGGAAACGAGGGGGGTACGCCACATTGGCTAACTCCGCTCGGATTAAAACTGTATTTTACCTGTTTTTGTACTTGTTTTTCTTTCAATGTTCGAAAGTTAGTATTTGTTAAAATCGAAAAGCTATTTCAAAAGTATTCAAGGAAGTTCTGGCTCTTATCAATGGATAGTTCTCCTTGTTCTTTCGAGTTGTCACTCATCCAAGTTCTGTCCCTTATCTGACTAGAGAAGCTCAGTGTTCTTTTCAAGGCTATGATAACAAGATGCTGGCAGCTTAATTTTACTGTGTTCAGAATTTTGCTATGGTTTTTTTTATTTCTTCCAAAGCATATCGGGATACCTGACATCAAGTAACAGGCTATATTTACATATTTATATAGATACCCCTTTTGATGAAATGGTCCATGTCAGGTGAAATAGGATGTCATTAAATGAGCTTGCAATCTATGCAAATTAATTGTTTCTTTGTTTTCTCTTAACTTTTAAGTTTTTTTTCTATTTCTTACCTTTTGAATTGAGTTCAAACAGAGACCTGAATGCCACGATGGCCCCGTGGCATTCAGGTAGATGTGTTAGATGAGATTGGAGATGCCTTTATCTCAGAACAAAATCTGTTAATTTGAAATTGTAAATTTGGGGAGATAGATTGGAACAATTGGGAATATTTTTTTTGCTGTTTTTTAAAATTTAATTATTCTATTTTTAAAGGATCTGCCTTGTAGGTAGTTAAAGAGTGCTTGCACATCCCCCACCACCCGTAGAATTCTGGATTAGTGGAGGAAATGAATAGGACACTAAAGAGTGTGGAAGTTAGTTATGACCTACAGGCCCACAGCAATGAATTAATTACATACACACAGCAATTAAGCACAACCTTATCAGTATTGCATTTACAGGGGTTGAAAACGCAGAAGCCACTGCCAGTTGAACACAGACACAGTCCATACTACTGGGAGACTATGTACTGATATGGTACTAGGATCGGACAAAATTGGGACTGCGTTGGAGATGACTGTA
Source organism: Raja brachyura (assembly GCA_963514005.1). Next base: position 17,254,744 of record OY740809.1, read on the forward strand.
CCAGGTGCTACTATGACACCAATCGCCGTGAAGATTGAAGATTACCCCCGTTGGAGACATCTGATACGATTGACTATAAATGGAGAAGAAACAAGAAAGGACAATGGGGCTATTGACCATACTTTTTATCCTGAGGTTGGCCCAGATGGGCTGTACTTGGGGAAACACCCCTGCACCAAGACATCCTGAATAAGGCTGACAACTGTCCTTACATTTATAACACTGGCCAAGCACAAGACAGAAGCTGAACTTGAATTTGCTTGTGACCAATGTGAGAAGCGGTTCGAGAAGGCTCACAATTTGAATGTTCATTAGTCCATGGTTCATCCCGTGACCCAGAATACAGATAAAAACAAACCTACTGAAATTGAATCAAGTCAGCTAAGTTTGGAAACATGAATTAAGCAGGAACCCAGTTAATAGTTATTCAACAGCTAAATGAAGAGTCTAAAGAATCTTGCACCCTTTTTCTATGTCAGCAAGACACAAAGGATCAACATGAATAGATGCATTCAATTCAGGCTTAACTAAAAAGGTAGAGCAAAGGAAAAGTTAGTGTGGAGAGCATAGCTCTGAGCATTATAGCACACCAGTTCCAGAGACAAAGTCCAATGTCTGCAATGGGGTAGAGGAAAATCAGGCAGAATCCTTGCAATTAGAAGGACTGTTCAGAACTCTGATAACAGAGGGCTACAGTTACATCCTGGACATGCATTCAAGTCGCAGCATTGTTTTGAATGAAGGACAGTGTCCATCCATTAGAATAAGAATTCAATGGAGGAAGTTCTGGATGGTTCAATAACCCTTTCACCTCGGAATGGAACAGTGACTAAAAATGGTGAGGGTGATAATGTTGCGAAGCATCAACCTGTCCCAGTGTTAGACAACTTACAGTCTTGTACATATAGTAGAACCACTTCACGGTCAGTGAATGTGGACAACTCGGAATCCCCACTGAAGAAAGATATGTTCTTGTGCTCAGTTCCTGAATATACACGTGCTCTTGGGAAAAAAGTTCAGGTACAAGATGCAACTCAACCATTAAATGGGGAAAAAAAAAACAGTTAACTGCAACGAAGCAACTTGTTCTATAAGAAATGATGTTGTGGATGAATTGGAGTCCAGTGATCTTTCTGAAAGGTATTTATCAAGTGAAGATGACAGAGAAACAAAAGTTAAGAATGGCTCTTCAGATGAGTCTTTGCAACCATATTGGAAGAAGAAGAGTAAGTTACCAGTTAAGAAGTGCAATATTAAGAATGTGAGGAAACAATCTGGACAAAAATGTGGCCAGAAACCAAAGTCTTGGAACTTGGAAAGGGAAGATTTCCCCACTGTGTATCGATGTCAGTATAAGGGTTGCTTTGCTGTTTACAGAGGAGTTGATGGACTTAAGAAACACACAAAAGAGCAGCATGAAGAGGTGCGTGAAAGACCTTGCCATCAACCAGGATGTAACAAGGTGTTTCTGATTGATCGCTACCAGCAGTGCCATGTAAAGCTGATCCATGCAGAAGAAAGAACATCTTTACAGATCAGAAGTAAGTGCAAAGCCTTTGGTCACAACTTCGGAAAGACAAACCACATTTGATCAACAATCTTGAAGCATTTTGAGCTCTATCGTATGACCAAGGGTCTAGAGAGAGAAAAACTGAACATTTTGAAACAGATGGACCTCTTGAAAGAGATTATGCCAAACCCTATCCAGGAAGACAATGACTCAGACCTGGTGGGTAATCAGTGTGATGACAATCAGGACATTGATGAGGATGACAATGATGGCGTTTCTGATGAGAAGGACAATTGCTGTTTTGTTCCCAACCCTGGCGAGCACCACACCTGTGCAACGATCTATGAAGAAACTGACAACGCCCTCGGACAAGTGCAAACTTTATGGCACAACCCCAATATCGGCTGAAAGGATTACACCACCTGCAGGTGGCACCTGATCCATTGACCCTAAACAAGCTTCATCAGGGCGGTTGTCAATGAAGACCGTGAGAACTGGGTGCCATACCATTGGTTTGATGGACTTTGGGGTACTATTGAACTGGCTGCCATACCTCTGGTTTGGTGGACTGGGGCACTGTGATACATTATGTCTATATAATTCGGCTAATAATGCTATAATACTTGGAACCATTGTGTGTACCTACTGAGGACTTTGAATGTTATCACGTTTGATAAAAAGGAGGGAATGAAAGAGCTAATAGTCAAATTTAAAATGAAGTTGCTCTTCTACAAAAGCATGGACTAGTAGAACAAAAGAATGGCTCGGTGCCAAGTCTGAATGACTTTGTAAATTATATGAAACACAATATGGAGGACAGGTTGTCTTTTCAATGAAGACATTAAGATGGCAGCCTGCAGTAATAACATGTGCTTCTTCGAGGCCATAAAGAAGCCTAGATTGAAAAAAATAGCTGATGCTCCAGAGACAAGTAATAACTTGTTATTGGGTGAGCTCGATTTGGACCCAGCTTTACCTATATTGTGAAAGGCTACAGAATCTTTCAGTCATGCCATATTCAGACTTGGTTGGAGTATTTTACTGATAAGAAAAATGTATAATTGTGCTAACTCGCCTTTGTTCTGTGAGTGGGAGCACGAGAAGCACTGGGCAATGTTTGTGCTCATTGTAATCCCGCCACAACCGTCTGACGATTTGATTAAAGATTGTCATGGTCTACCTTCAACGGTTGTTGCTATCTGCTTTTTATAAAAACAAACTTTCACAGTAAAGGCTTCAGACATTTCAGTACATAGATTAATCCAACAATCCATAGTGAATTATCATCCCCATATTCCTCCAAACATACTAAATGGCCACCATTCTCCATCTTTATTAAAGTTATGTATCTCTTCCCCTACCTCTGTAATCTTCTTTATTTCTCTGGTGATATTTGCTGCTAAATCTGTAATGTTAGAGGATCCATCGGGAATGTAAGTGCAGCATTCCCTCCTGTTATCCTATAGGACTATAGGGCAAAGTGCAACCATTCCAGCCATCATGGATGGGAGGGCCTTTTGCTTGTAGCTAAAGGCATTCACAGTTTAATTAACCAATTTCCCCAATACAGAGGTCATATTAATCAATTCCCGTGATAGACAGGCTGTCCCATAAAGTGGGAAAGCAATCAACCAGAATCTCTCTGACTCCGATATACTTCACTTAGCCCTCATCGGGAATATACCAGGTAACCATGGGTATGCCTAGAATCCACATACATAATTTGTCCCTTTTATTGGACTCAATGGTCACTAGCACTAACCTTGGTGCAGGTGCTGTTGCTCAAGTATACTCCATCGCTTCTTTTGTCATAATAACAGGTAGTATTAACTGGGGTCAGGGGCAATTCAATAATTTAAGCTGTGGTATTTCCCAAACCCTGGTCTCATTTACCTTCCATCCTAGCTTAAAAGTGGCTGTATACCATCCTTTAAATTTGGGTCCCTGAGTTTGCCGTTCTGAAGGCACCCGTCAGTTGCTGTTTTATTGGAAAACCGTGTAAGGCCAGAATCTCAGTCAGGTTAAGGGGTATTGTCAAGAGGGGTATTTCTCCTCCACCATTATATGGGATGTGTATACACAACCAGCATACACATATTCTCACGAAGGGCAAATTCAAAAGTCATAAACACAAACAAATGATTTCCTCCAGTCCATCTGGGCCAATGACAGAATAAAAATGGAGGGTCAATAGCCTCATTGTCCTTTCTTGGTTCTCCAATCCGTTTACAGCCATATGTATCCTCTTCATGACAGTTGATGTTGTTGGTAGGACCTTGTAGAGTCCCTCTCAACACAGTCACAATTTCTTCAGATCCCAGTACCATATCAATACGTAGTCTTGATGTATGGACTTGTCCCTGTGTTCAACAGGGTAGTGCCTTCTGTGACTCTCATACCTGGGAATGCAGACCTGGCATTCATGGGTTAATTGCTGTGCATACGTAATTAATTCATTGCTGAGTTCACAATTACACAGCTTATCCTGTTATCAATTCAAATTGAGGCGCACGAGCATCATATGGCCGCGCAGGGCCGGTCTCACTGAGAAGCGCGGAGGGATATGTAGTTGTGCACGATATCACGCGGCGCTCCGAAATTTTGTATCGTACAAAATCTTTGCGCGTCAGCGGCTTGTCGCGTAATTGTCCGCCAAAGTGGGACAGGCCCAAGACCCTGGCACGACGCAACATCTCACCTCCAACAGCAGCAGAAGCAGGCAAACAATCGTCGAGCTTGGCCTGGGGCTCACGGCCGTTGCGGTCCGGATCCGCCCCACTTCTACTCCCAGAGTGGGGCCAAGAAAATTGAAGATAAACACAAGTGCTGGAGTAACTCAGCGGGACCAACTGCATCTCCGGAGAGAAGCAATAGGTGACGTTTTGGGTCAAAACCCTTCTTTCAGACTGAAGAGACTCTCGACACGAAAAGTCACCCATTGCTTCTCTCCAGAGATGCTGCTGGTCCCGCTGAGTTACTCCAGCGTTTTGTGTCTATCGTCAAATGACGTCACACGCTCCAGACTGCTTTGCGGGTGCATGAAATTGCACGCGATCTTCGCGGGACCGTCGCGCCTCAACGCGACCACGAGGTCGCGTAATTAGCTTGCCAAGGACACGCAAGTGGGACAGGGGCTTAAAGGTACTTTTGGATCAGTATAAGCCTGATATTGTACAGGGGAGAGAAACTTGGTTTTCACAGGACATTAATAGTAATGAGATTTTCCCGGATACATATGATGTCTATCGAAGGGACAGACGGGATGGAATTCATGGCGGCATCTTATTAGCATGGACCAATCTGCATCCAAGGATACAGCTGAACTACCACTGGAGGCTGTAATGGGTTTTGGACTGAACCAACAGGTTAATAAAACAGAATCAGATTTCATTTCGGAGTCAGGTGAGTGACTTCGTGAAGACCCCGCCAGGCACGCATGCGCGACATATCGTTGTCCGCATGCGAGCGACAGGCAGTCAGGAGCTTGGCTCCTCTACTGCAGGGACCTGCAGGTAAGGAAAAACTAACCTGCAGTCCTTTTTTTCATTTTAGGGACTCTGTCCTCAGAGTACTCCAGGCCGCTTCGGCACTGACTGCGGACCACGGGATGCGGGCAGTCAACAGTGGCACTAACAGACTGGAGACGGGAAGAGCCCGTTGACCCAGGTGGGTCCGGGTTCACATTCGCCGGTCGGAGGGACGGCAGAGGTAGCCCGACCCTACACCGCAGCCCGCAAGGATACCGTGGGCTGTCGGCATCAACCAGGGAGTGGGGCTTGCAGGCTCGCCGTGCGCAGTAAGCGACGGCAGAGCAGCAGCCCCGACTCTACACCGCAGCCCGCAGGACACTGCGGGCTGACGGCATTAATAAAGGAGTGGGGCTTGCAGGCTTGCCGTTCGGAGTGAGCGACGGCTGAGCAGCAGCCCGACTCTACACCACAGCCTGCAAGGACTCTGTGGGCTGATGGTTTTACTTACGCCGGGCAGGTTGGGCAGCTCGTTGACCCAGTAGGGTCCGGGCTCACACTCGCCGTTCGCAGACAGCGACGGCAGAGAGGCAGCCCGAATCTACACCGCAGCCCGCAGGGTCACCACGGGCTGACGGCAACGCTACCCGGAAGTTGGGCAAGCCCGTGGACCAGGAGGGTCCAGGCTCGGAGACTGCCATTCGCGGGCAGCGAAGGCAGAGCAGGAGCTCCGACTCGACACCGCAGGTTACCGCGGACTAACGGCTATGCTACCCTATAGAGGTAGTAGTCAGAGCCGGGGCCCCGACTCACACACAGGCGGGGGCCTTACCGTTAGCGGCAGTCTATGTCCCGCATGAGAGTCTAGTCATCATTGGAGCTGGGGGGGGGGGGGGGGGGGGGGGGGAGGAGAAAGAGAGAGAGTGCGCTCCTCCACCGGAAGCTCATAAAGACCCTCAGGTAAGATACTAACCTTGAGTTGTTTAGCTTCTGTACTAGACTTTGCTTACAGAAACAATGGATAGGAGACCAGAATGAAGGCATCGAAGTATGCCTCCCAGGGCCGTGGGACTTCGGATGGGAGTCAGCGCCCACTATTCCGGGAGCTGCCAGCAACACTGGCAGCGCCCGCTCTTCGGGCCAGGATAAGAACACAGAAACCGGGGAGCCCTGCACTGCCAGGACCCGATTCTCCACCACGGCTGGCCATGGAGCCATAGAGTGGTAGGAGCACCGCGCAGGAGCAGGGTAGGCAAGACCCTGACTCCCTACCACTGTCACCTAAGCATAGGGACAGTGGAGCAAAGGTGTGTAAGCATGTTATTCGCTTGGCAGCACGTTCTCTCTCCCCAACTATGCAGGTCACCAGAGGGAGGATCAGGGGAAGAACCGCACAACAGTCGGTGAAGCCCCGCTTTAGGAGCCGGGGTCGACTTTCCACCGGAGCAGGCCGCCAGATAGCGGACCGGTGAAGGATTGAGGTCTGCAAGCCCCGCATGTGTAGCCGGCACAGACTCACCACCGGGGGAGCCTGCCAGATCGCGGGCCGGTGTAGTCTCATCTCGGTCACCGCACCCCCTTCAGCGGCAGGACGTGACCAAACGTCCTTTGTCCCTAAGGAAGACAGGCTTCAAGCCCGCGCAGATGTCGGGGTACCATGCTTCGGCGGCCGGGACCGACTCATCACCGCTCGTGTCTTATCAGACTAGCGGGCCGCCTCCGTCCGGAAGACAACGGACCAGCGGCAGGTCCGCGCGGGAGTCATTTAGCCACGCAGAAGTGGCAGACAGCGACATCCTGTCTAGGCACCCTTGTTATCGCCTCGACGAGGTGCGGGGCGATGACAGAAGCCTCAGAGATTCTCCATAACCTGAGGAAGTCGACTTGTCGTCCGCAGATGCGGCGGCGGTCGCATGGCTCGGATGGAGCGCATGATGGAGTGTATCCTAGAGCACAATCTCTGTAGCTGGACCAGATGTCCTCCAGTCCTGGAGGAACCTGTAGTACCTGAGAAAACCCAGGAGGAATTGCTGAATGTGGTCTCCAAGTTCGCCCAGCCGAAGCACTCAGGTCAGCCTTTTGCAGCCCAAATTAGGGGCGAGCATAGACTACCTCACCACACACCAGCTGCAGGAACAGGTCCTTACCAAGGCGATCAACAAATACAAGGCCCAAACAACTGCATATCGTTGAATGTACCGACAGTCTACACGCCCATCTGGGGCAACAACAGTCCCGGGATAAAGGCACAGGAGCTGATGTTACAAACGATCCTGAAATTGCTGACGTTGGGGATTACTGCCTTTGCCGGTACGGAAATGACGACAGAGCAGGAGGATGCTCTTGCGATATTAGTCATGAAGTTAACGCTTCCCGGAATATCGCCATTTAACCGACTCATAAACCCCATATTTGCGGGGTTGTACAAGGCATCTGTGACGCCACCACCGAGACAGCTGTTCGGTGTGGACCTCCCCATACAGGTCAAGGACCTGGATTAGGAGACTGAGGCAGTCAGGTTGATAACCTACCTCCCTCCAGCAGGACGGCAGTGTGCAGGCAAACATCATATGCAAGACCTCGGGTCACCTGAAAGACCAGTAAGGACCTACACGTCAGCAGCACCTCTACACAATTCAACGGAACACCAGGAACCAGAACCACAGGCCCGTCGGTAGCCATGGAGGTAGGGGGTCTGGTTCTCTAGGAAGTGCTGCATGTATAACCTCACAAGGAGAGAGGTTACATACATTCTGGGATACATGGGTCTGATTGTCACTATCCCAGGGAACAAAGCAATAGACATTATAGAGGCATGTAACAACTTCAAACTGGTACGTTGTCGTTTAATCTTACTATTTTATTGGCCAAGTATGTTTTACAACATACAAGGAATTTCACTGGCCAGGTCAGTCATACAATTAAAAGCAACAAATCACTCAAAAACACATTTAACATGAACATCCACCACAGTGACTCCTACACATTCCTCACTGTGATGGACGGCGAAATAAAGTTCAAGTCTCTTCCTTTTGTTCTTCCTCGGTCGGGGGCCTAGAGCCCTCCGTTGATGGGACAGTCTTGACTCCCGTAGCCGGTGGCGTTCAGGCACTCCGCGTTGAGGCGATCAGCTCCCGCATCGGGAGGATGTCAGCTCCCACGTGCCAGGCGATTGAACCTCGCATCGGGGCTGGACGAACCTTCTGTGGCGTTGGAGCTCCCAACTAGCCTCACGCGAGACTGCGAGCCCTTGGTGTTAAGTCCGCGCCCTGCGGTAAGGCTCACGACAGTCCGAGGCGGCTCCCAGCTCCAGCGATGGTAGGCCGCAGAGCCCGGAGAATGTGATCCGAAATTTGATCACATCTCCGGGAAGGTAAGATCTCGGAAAAAAAAGTTTCCCCTGATCACCCCACATAAAACAAACCGAAGAACATTAAAACAAACTTTTAACAGACGCTAAAAATAACAAAAAGATGAAAAAAAAGATACCGGCAGGGCTGGCCATCTCCCTAGCGCCCCTGGTAAACCAGCAAGAGGTAACATTTTAGACTTGGTATTCACAAATATCACCAGTCTTGTTCAGGGTACTAAGGTGGAAGCGACCATGACATAGTTATTGTTGACCTGGATCTAACAGCCAAGTGGAAACTACAACCTAGAAGGAAATACTACGTACGGTGGAAAGCAAACGAGGAACTGATCAATGCAGATCTGGATGCTTTAAGGGACATTTTTGAAACCGAAATAAAGCAGATCATGGAGCGACATATTCCAAAAAAAAAAACAGCCAAACCTGGTTCACCAGACATCACCACAAACTCAGACGAAAGAAACAGAGGGCATACAATAAAGCAAAGAAGACACAAGACGAAGAAGATTGGGATTGCTTTGTAAATTGTCAGAAGGAATTAAAGAAAGCTCTGAATAAAGCCGAACAAGACTTTGTGTCAAACAACCTTACCACAGCAATGAAAGAAAATGTCAAGCAATTTTGGTCTCATATGAAATGCTTGGGTAATGGAGATAAGGGAGTTGCAGACCTCATGGTGAACAACACAGTTGTAAGTGACGGGAAAGGGAAGGCCGAAGCACTTAATGCTCAATTCACCAGTGTATTTACGAGGGAAAACAAGTCATACATTTCATCGATGGGAACCAGTAACATACAGGATATCCCTGAACTAGTGATCCATGAGGCAGGAGTACTAACACAACTATAGAACCCAATGCCAAACAAAGCTGCGGGCTAAGATCAGTTGCCTTCATGGTTTCTAAAGATGTTCACATCAAAAATAGCACCCATACTCACAGATTTATTCCAGTCCTCAATTGATTGTGGGTCACTACCACGACAGTGGAAGGAAGCAAACATCTGTGCAATATTTAAGAAGGGCAATAAGACTGCGCCTGAGAATTACAGACCAGTTTCGCTGACCAGTGTTACATTTAAGATCTTAGAACACATCATACATTCATGAGCTTCAGAGCAAAACGTTCATCGGAAACACAACTTATTGTCACTACTGATGACATCACTAGGGCATTAGATAAGGGGAAATCTATACATATGGCAATCCTGGACTTTTCAAAAGTGTTCGGTAAAGTTCCTCATGAAAGGCTCCTAGGAAAACTAGATTACTATAGCATCAGAAATAGTCTACATAACTGGATTAGGGACTTTCTCACAAATCGAACGCAGAGGGTGGTCTGTGAGGGAAACATTTCTTTAGAAGGACAAGTACAGTCAGGAGTACCGCAAGGCACGGTGCTCAGGCCACTGTTGTTCCTGACGAACATTAATGATTCACCTGAACACATAAATTGTAAAACAAGACTCTTCGCAGATGATTGTCTTGTATATACACCTGTCACTGATGTAGAGGATATGAACTCCCTGCAAGAAGACCTTAAGTCTTTGGAATTATGGCAAAACACATGGAAGATGAGCTTCAACCAAACCAAATGCTCAATTATGGTAATTTAAAACACAAAGAAACCACCTACTTGAGACTACGCCTTCTGTGGACAAATACTTAATCGTACAAGTTCACAACCATACCTTGGAGTTCATCCTGATAGCAAGCTTTCGTGGGGGGAACACGTGGGCAACACGGTCACGAAAGCCAACCGGACACTAAGATTCCTTAGATGAAAACTATAGTTCTGCCCAAAGGAAGTGAAAACCACAGCATATACAACATTGGTTAGACCCTTACAGGAATACGCTTCATGCGATTGGGACCCATACAAAACTGGTCATATCAACAAACTAGAAGGGATACAGAGGAACGCAGCACGCTTTTGCATCGAGAAATACAATATAGGTAGCAGTGTCACCCAGATGCTGTCCGGAATGGGAAACGCTGGAAACAAGAAGGGCAAGGAACAGACTAGCCGTTGTACAAGGTTCAAAAGGGGATCGTGGGCATAACTGCAGATAGATACATAACATACTCAACAGAAAGGAGAACAAGAGTAATGATATGCAAATAGAAATCCCATTCGCCAGGGCAGATATTTATCAGAACTCATTCTTTGTAAGAACCGTAAGGGAATGGCATAAACTAGTCAACAATATAGTCAAATCACCTTCACTGCACAGTTTTAAGGGGGCACTAACAGCACGTTAGTATGCGCAACACATCCAAGTTGGCGATATGCAGAGTATTGCCCTGCCAACTACAAATTCAGAAGGTTCAGAAGGTTCTATGGTGATCTGCAGGCTACACTCATCTTCCATTTGGCACGGCAATAATCTCATACTGCCCTTAACATCCCTGCTTCTAAGTCACACTATACAATGGGGAGAGTGTAAAACTATAATCCCCCTCAACGTGTTGGCCTCCATGATTTTCCCTGCCCATTTTACGTATTCACGTGCTTAAGCACATCAGTGCAGCCAAGCTACCACTGGACTTTGCCCAGTGGAACAACAAGCAACTGTTCTCATTCTGTCTTCATAGTCTGTTACTACCACTTTTTGTACCCTTCTTTCATTATCACAGCACAAAAGGTAGAGTTTAGTCAAATATGAGAATCCCAGTGTTAAAGAAGGAACTGCAGATGCTGGAGAATCGAGGGTACACAAAAAGCTGGAGAAACTCAGCGGGTGCAGCAGCATTTAAGGAGCGAAGGAGATAGGTGACGTTTCGGGTCGAGACCCTTCTTCAGACTGAGAATCCCAGTGCTGGGAAGGTCAGGGATAGTTGATATTTTTGTCTTCAATTGTCCAAATATGTTTCTCCTCCCAAATCTATTCTATCTCTCAACATTTACTTCCCATAGTGATGTCTCTCAAACTTCCTTCTTTGTAAGGTACGGTCTGATGTAAACAACTAGCACATAACACATGTTACAATGTTCAAGAAGGAACTGCAGATGCTGGAAAATCGAAGATAGACAAAATTGCTGGAGAAACTCAGCGGGTGCGGTAACGTTTCTTCAGTCTGAAGAAGGGTGTCGGCCCGAAACTTTGCCTATTTCCTTCACTCCATAGATGCTGTCGCACTCGCTGGCGAAGGAAATAGGCAATGTTTCGGGCCGAAACCCTTCTTCAGTCTGAAGAAGCGTGTAGGCCCGAAACATTGCCCATTTCCTTCGCTCCGTAGATGCTGCCGCACCCGCTAAGTTTCTCCAGCAATTTTGCCTACACATGTTACAATCTTCCTTCCACACATTTAAGTCAGGAAGCAGGAAACCTGGCTCCTCATTTGCATTCTAAAAGACAAACACTGTGCTTACAGCAACTCCAATGAACTTCTACAAGGCAAAAAGATCTTTATATTTTCTCCACGTTAGAATGAACATAATTTCAGATGTTCTTAATAATGTACTTTGTACATTTATGTATTTTTGTACTTTTCATTCTTATGGGCACTTTGCCCCTAGCTATCTTCAACCAAATAATCCACTTGAGTCTAAAAAAAAGTTTTGAAAGTCGGCGCTTTATATACTCGCATCACCGGGCATCACCCCGACCATGCCGGACAACCTCTTTTCAGGCTGTCGCCGAAAATGTTGCCCAAGTGGGACAGGTCCTTCAATCTATGCTTTATTTACATCTCCTCTCATCCTTCTAAACTCCACAGAGAATGTCCAACTTGCTCATCCTTTCTTTTTAACATGGAATTAACTTGACCTGAAATGTTCTCCTGAAATGCTGCATGATCCACTTTTTTTTGTAAACCAGCAAGTTAACTTCATTTTTCAACTACAAGGACACCCAGATCCCCCTGTACAGCTCCATTCTAAAGTTTAAATATTCTCATTTTCTATTCTTCCTCCCTAAATGAAAGTATATATATTTTCCTACATTATGTTCCAACTGCCAAATAGTCAACCTACACTCATCAATTTTATGTCATCACCACTTACTAACAAATTTAACTATAAAATAGTCTTGCTCTTTTTTTTTAATCCAAATTAATAACATGGATGATCAATAACTGAGATGCCAGCACTCGCTCTTGTGGCACAAGTGGGATTCTGGAAACTTGAAAACACTCTTTAAGAATAAGGGGTAGGCCATTTAGGATTGAGATATTGGTTTATCCAATCTCATCTAACACATGGCCAGTGTGGCAATCCAAGGTTTACACAAAAAGCTGGAGAAACTCAGCGGGTGCAGCAGCATCTAAGGAGCGAAGGAGATAGGCGACGTTTCGGGTCGAGACCCTTCTTCAGTGGCAATCCAAGTCTCTTTTTGAACTCAATTCAAAAGATAAGAAAATAAGAAGAAAACAACCTTACAACACCAACAAGACAAAACAAGCCTGCATTTTTTCATCTCTCCTCTGTTAAAAGTTAAAGAAATTAAAGAACAAACTTGATTTTCATAGATTACTAACGTGTTTGCAAAGAACAAAGGAAAAGAAAATAACCTTGTGTGGCTCCACCTCCACACAACTACTGACTTCTTAAAGAGACACACACTTCCTCTTAAAACACATTAGTCTCTGCAAGGACTTCTTACATAAAAGAGCAAAAGTTCATTCAATGACATCCTATTTTATCTGAATTATAGGATTAATTCAACATTCACCAGTTCCACAAACACGTAACAATCTTTAAACTTGTTTATTTTATACATTTGTTCTGTGACATTCACTCACAATTTGCCACACATCATGCAATATGTTAATTTTCACAGATATTCATATTTTAAAACAATAAAATTCTCACTCAAAAGTAAAACACAGTTATACACACCTCAAGGAAATCATTCTAACTCTTATAACTTTGATACACCCAAATACGTTCATAAGCTTGCCCACCGTTTCACACATTTACTGAATTAACATGGAATTTTCACAAAGGAAAATGGGCATCACAATTAGGTTTTTAAATTGTAAAGTTCATCTCTATTGTTTTCCCTTCTTACCAGCATAAGTAAGGGAGTGCATATAAAATAAAAGAACAGGCAGAAAAACATATTTTACACAAATTTGTCCAAGAGGGGTGTGAGCCAGAGTCCCGTGGTGGAATCAATGGCACAGCCCTCTTGTTTCCATAGTCATTTCACATAGAGGTGTCCATCTATAATTCCTAAACCTCCCTCATTTGTCTGACAAAACCATTCTGTCTACTAGCATCTTTGGTTCTGTGGGGACCAATGTACAAAATTCGCAAGCTAGGACATTCCTCTGTGAGACTTTGTTGTGGTCACTCATATGGGTATTGCACTTAATAATGGCTAGGTGGATTGGGAAGGCTGAGGCTAGTGTAGTGGTCAGCATTGTCTTTAAGTTGTGAAAGTCTTCTCCTTGTTGTAATGAGAGAGTTAAAATGAAAAAGAATGAACCAATCCCATCAAACCGTCATCTGCTAATAATGGGCAGGCCGGTATGATTCATAATGGGATGGTCCAATTCCCTGTCAGGCAGGATCCTGGGCGCTGTGATTGGACAGTGATCCAGGTTGTGATTGGTCACACTCCCTGTCATTCAAGTCAAGTTTTATTCGTCACTTGCACATAAAGTGCAAGTGAAATGAATTTGCCAGCAGCGGTACAATGAAAAAGAACACACAATACACAATAAAAATTTAACACAAACATCCACCACAGCATTCATCACTGTGGTGGAAGGCACAGTGGCCAGTCCTCCTCCATTTCCCCCCGTCGGGACCTTCAACCCCCCGCAGTCATCGCTGCAGGCGTCCAGATGTGCAAACAAGGTAAGTCCTGAATCGGTGCCTCCCCACCGGAGACGTGTAGGCCGCACTTCAAGATGGTGCAGGCCGCAGCCCGGCAGTTGAAGATTTAAAGTCCCCGCCGCGCCACAGCAAGAAGCACCGCAGACTGCAGGGCCGGTGGTCGGAGCTCTTTTCCAGGGGTCCCCAGCGAGGGACCCGGCTCAGGATGGTAAGTCCACGCCGCGCCCGCGGTAGAAGTTGGCTGCGGTCCGGCAGTCGGAGCTCTTCTCCTCCCGGGTCCCCATAGAGGCTCCAGACGCTGCGCCAGCTGGAGCTCCACAGACCGCGGCTTCAGGCTGCTGCGAACGGAGCGTTCCTTTCCGGCGACCCCCGGCGAGGGCTCGCCCGCTCCACGATGAAAGCGTTCTCGCTGCACCCGCAGCTGAAGCCCCAGGCATGTCTCCAGGAAAGGCCACACCGATCCTTGCTGTTAGGCCACGAGGGAGGCGACATGGAAAAAGTTGCCTCACCGTGGAGGAGGCGACCAAAACGGTTTCTCACTTACCCCCCCCCCCCCCCTCCCACACACACAAGACAAAGTGAGACATTAAAAACACACATTAGGATATACTAAAAAAACAAAAAAAGTAGAAAAGACTAAAATGCTGCTGGCAGGGCTGCCGGCTTGCAGCTCCCCCACCTACCAGGATTTTGCCACACCCCACAACCATTAGGTCATTCACAAACTCTCATCTCTGTCTTTTTCTCTCTCCAGCAGAGGCGAGCTCTGTGCCAAATATTATTCAAAGTTCGATGGCAAGTTTGTTTTAAACTGTACAGGCTGTTGGCTTGTGATTTAAAGTTCTTGAACAGCCTCAATTCTCATGCTTTTTTCTCCCTCTTCCAATTTTCTTTAATTTATCTGCTGTTTCTCCCTCTGGTGTTCTGCGTTGTTTAACTCTCTCACTGCTGATTTCTATTACTGCTCCTTCTTCCTCTTCTGCCTCAGCCCCTTTCCTTCTTTCTCATCTGCCTTTTCAATTTACGAGTAGCTATCAGTATCATTTTCATCTAGGGGTGCCCTTTCCTGTAGGGGTGCTGGAGCCTCCCCCCTCCCTGCGGGATCTTGTATGGAGAAGGGGGTCTACACTATTCCCAACTTTATTCCTTCATTCCCCCTCTTCTATAAACAGGGTCGCCATGTCAGACAAGGGGTCTCTAGTTGAATTACCGGTACCGGGTTTGTTCTAAACCATTAATTGCTTGTTTTCTGAACTCTTCTGATCAGCGTTTTCTCTCTACCGTGACCATTGGCATTCTAGCTGTAACACTTTCCATCCTTTCATAATGCCATCCCTGTTCCTTAACTCTATCTCTCTGTCCTCATACTTCTTCTCTGCTCCGCTTTCCATTCCTTAATTCTCTTTTTCCATTTATTTCCTGCGTCTCTCTCCTATTATCAATATTTCTGCTCTTTTAATCGTCTCTACTTTCCCTGTTCTATCTACTGGCCAGGATTCATCCTACTTTTAGGATTCAAATAACACATGTGTTGCATAGGCGTTCGTCCCCCTGTCACTTTAGTCCAAATTGTTACCCATTATTGCAGTGTTGAGACTTGGCCATTGCTTCGCCCAATACCTCTGCTCAGCTCGCAATAACCAACCTGATCTCCCGTTGGCTCAGCACTTCAATTCACCCTCCCATTCCGAATCCGACCTTTCTGGCCTTGGCCGCCTCCATTGCCAGAGTGAGACGCAGAGCAAATTGGAGAAATAGCACCTCATATTTCGCTTGGGTAGTTTACACACCCAGTGGTATGAACATTGGAGTCCTCCAATTTCAGATAGTCCTTGCTTTTCCCTCCTTCCCTTCCCAGCTCTCCCACACCTACTGCCATCGCCTCTTCCTTTCTTTTTCTCGCATCCCGCCCCCCCCCCCCGCCGACATCAGTCTGGTCTTGACCCGAAATGTCGCCTATTCCTTCTCTCCATAGATGCTGCCTCGCCCGCTGAGTTTCTCCAGCATTTTTGTCTACCTTTGATTTTTCCAGCATCTGCAGTTCTTTCTTAAACAAACAAAGATACAAAATAATCAGGGGGGCCGTCAGACTGGTCTGAGTGATTGATAAATGCCATTATTATGATAATAGCTGTGCCGAGAAATGGTGCCCAATTTATACAAATATACAAAAGACAGTCATTACATTGAAAATCAGACATCAATATTAAACCTACAGTAAACATAATATTACAACTGCAGTTATTTCAGGTTATTGCCTCATCATATAGTTAGCACTCTTATTTCATCCATACAGGATTACAGCCTTGCAGAGCCAGCATTTTGTTCAGTATGCGACTAAAAACTAGAGTTTTTAAGGATAAATTATCAAGGAACCATGGCATTCAGAGGAGAACTTTTTAATGTTTTGAAAGAGGACCGATAATGATTTGCATTCAATCTATTTATCCATCTATGGCGTTCACTTCAACTCGGGGTCGAGTGGTGCCATCTACTTCATGATGTCATGTGTTAGCCATTCGGCATGATGCAGTTTCGCTCATAAGTATGCTGGGCGGATGAGCAGTCCGCTCCTAGTTTGCATTTACTAGCTTATTCTATTACAAATTCACAGCTCTACATGGGTTGATTTTTATATGAAAATGAGTTTTAATTGGTAAAAGCTTTGAATATTTATAAACAATATTGGCCAAAGGATAAAGTGCCTTAACAGCATTTATGAAGCGACACCTGTAACTTAATTTTAGCGATACTATAGTACGAGATGAAGTCTCAACAGTTTAAAATAAATTACTTTTATTCAGCTTTTAAACCAAATATATTTATATTTCTTCATCCTAACCATAAACACGCATCTTCCACAATATCCATTCACCATCAAATTATTCTCCAAGATAAAAATACATCTCTGTCTACTTCATCATTTTTATATTTCATAAGGAATTGGCTACTCAATCCTATATTACTTGACTCAAGATCGAGTGTAGAAATATCAATGTAAAAACCCAACCTGTGGAAACAATGCCAACTGGTGGCTTCATTACAAAATGCAGACAAAATTACAGGACTGTTCTTCAATTTTACAAGAAGCATTTTTAAAACCTTTCAAAGTTAGAAAAAATATTCAAATACATTCACAGACATATAACGAGCTAAACAAAATGCTTGCCTGAAAAAAAATACAAGCAGAAAATACAAGTCTTCAGAATCATACAGACGAGCATGGGAGGACAAGTTGGCTCAACCCATAATAAAAGACACATGGGATGAAAGCTTACAATATATAAACCACTGTTCGTTAAATGCTAGACACTCCTTGATACAATTTAAAATACTATATAGATTACATTATTCGAAGACAAAATTAAATAGGATTTTTCCAAATTTTTCCCCTCTTTATGATAGATGTCAATTTCAAGAAGCCAACTTAACTCATACCTTTGTAACGTATAAAAATTCAAAATTTTTGGGCGGACATTTTTAAAATTATTTCTGAAGTTATCAATAACCAACTGGACCCAGATCCAAAATTAATAATATTAGGATTATCAGAACAGAGTACAAACTTTACGATAAGTCAGAGACACTTTCTTGATTACTGCCTGATAACTGCGAAAATTTAATATTTAAACTTTGGGAAAAACTAGCAGCCCCCACAATTAAAATGTGGATTACGGAAATGACTGAGACCTTACATTTGGAAAAAATAAGATTTGTCTTAATTGCCAAACCAGAATTATTTGTTAGAATATGGTCTCCATTTATTGAATTCTTGAAAAAGTGAATTGGTTTAACACAAAATCAGGGTTGAAGCCTGAGTTTGGGATTGGATGAATAGTTATACTCAACATCTCCTGGATCTATCTCCACAATTTTGTTATTTGTAATTTATTTTTTCGTCTTCTTTTTTTCTTTATTAGATTATAGTTTCTCATATCTTTTTCTCTCTTTATCTTTATTAGTTTAAAAAAAATCAAAAAACTGAAGCTATGTAAGACCTCTTGTAATTAAATTGTTACTTACTATTATTTGTATACATGCTTCTAATTTTAAATATATATATTTTTAAGAAAATAAGACTTGGCCCCAATTCCTACCCCACCAGAGATTATGGCTGATCTATCCCAGCTCCTCTTCTATGCCATTTCCCCTGTTCCCTTATCCTCATTCCACCTAAAATACTGTAAGTGATCCAATCTCCACAACCCTCTAGTGTAAAGAATTCCAGTGATTCACCATCGTCTGCAAAGAGAAATTGTATGAACTTTAATTTTAATTAACCACTCTTACCTTGTAACCATTTCCCCTTGCTGGAGACTTGCCAACAATAAATCTACCTTTTCATGCCCCCTAGAGATCTCGTATTTCAATAAAATTATCCCTCACTCTCAAGTACAAATCTAATGCAATTAGCTGTTCGAGATACGACAATCCTCCAATCTCAGGAATTACCTTAAAAATTCTCTGGTCTACCTCCAATGCGTGTATCACCTTTCTTAAATAAGAGGAATTATTGTACAGTGTACTCCAGGTGCAATCTCATCAATACCCTAGACCATTGCAACAATACCTCAATACTTTTAAATTTGTAACACATGGCAACCTATTCTGTGTCATACGGCACACTGACCCTCCAAGTTATTAAAAACGATAATAGATAGTTGTGGGCCAAGTACTGATTGTTGAGCACTCTAATAATTACATCTTTCCATTTAAAGTCCCAACTCTTTGTTCCATCTGAAAGTCGCATCAGAGCTCAGCTTTTGTTAATTATTAACCAAAGAGAATGGGAGATTCAGAAGTGGCAGAAGAGGAAATTAAAATCTTTTGAGGTTTGTTTGTAGCAAGGCAAAAACATATGAAGTGATGAGAATTTGCAAATCATCAAACAATGTAAGGTTTGAGCAGGATATCATGGCAACATCCTCATAAAACATCCAGCTTAATGGCATCTTTCCAATAGCAGGGTGACCAAAACTGGGCACAATACTCCAAATGTAGCCTCACCATCGTCCTGTACAACTGCAACTGAACATCCCAACCTTTATACTGAATTCCCGACAGATGAGGACCAGCATGCCAAAAACCTCCTTATTACCCTATCCACCCATGACACCACATTCAGAGAATTATGTAGTTATATTCCTGAATCCTGCAGATCTACAATTCGCCAGGGCCCAACTATTGATTGTGAAGGTTCTGGCCTGGTTTGACTTCCTAAAGTGCGATACCTCCCACTGAATTAATAACTCTTCGCCTCACTTTCCCAACTGCTGAAAATCTCACTGTAATTCTTAATAATTATTTTCACTGTCTTCAATCACATATCCCTCTAACGCTTTGCATGGCTTCACCATTGAATCGCTGCTCAAAATTCAACACTGCTAAATTGTTTTCATATTACAACTCAATAACCTCACAAATTCATTAACAAAAAAATAACTTTCTGAATATTCAAAATGCATTAAACTAATATACCTGGGAAATGCATTTCTAACTGGACAGGATACGTATGTACAGCAAAATAGTAATGCTTTTTACAGCTATGTCTTGCTGACATTTTATTGCACCATATTAAAAGTTGAAAATGTAATCTTTCACAGGATTAATTAAATAGTTTTATTAATAAAAAAACATTAAAAATTAGAGCACTTACTTGCATCGCCATCTTCTTCCCACGCGCGAGGAGAATGACAAGCAGTGTTGGTGAGAAAATCCTCATCCTAGGTAGGAAGGGGGCAAAGCGTAGGTAATCATTCAACACAACGAATGTTCTCAATATTCAGAAAGTTAAATAAAGTACCATTTTAAAAAATCACTATATTTGACACTTGTTCATTAATTATGTTTGCGTTAAAAAGCTGGCATATATTGCACATTTCCCACATATCTAACATTCGGTTTTGTCGATCCTTTCCCCTTCTCCACAAAACATGCTCATTTTTCTATCCCTTCCCCTTCTCCACAAACATGCTCATTTTTTGACTTCTCATAGTTGAAAGATCACCAACATGAAATTCTCCAGAGGTGCTGCCTGCCCCGCTGAGTTACTCCAGCTTTTTGTGTCTATCTTTTGTTTAAACCAGCATCTGCAGTTCCTGAACATGAAAGATGTTTCTCTCTCCACAGATACTTCCTGACCTGGGTTGTTCCAAATTTATGTTTTAGGTTCATCACTTACCTATTGCAATAGTTTTCTCATAGAAACATATATCATAGAGATTAGGTGGAGTAGGCCATTCGAGCCAACACCATCATTCAATGTGATCATGGCTGATCATCCAAAATCAGTACCCTGTTCCTGCTTTCTCCCCACATCCCCTGATTCTGCTAACTCTCTCTTGAATACATCAAGTGAATTGGCCTCCACTGCCTTCTGTGGCAGAGAATTCCACAGATTCACAACTTTCCAACGTAGCAACACAACAATGGAGGAGACCGAGTGAGAAAGTTCAAAGATTTAAAAGTTACAAAATGGTTGCTTTCACCTTTCTCCTATTACACCAGCAAGACAACCAGAAATGTTTTTGCCATTCTTCCATAACACTAGCGAGATTAAAGCACAACTACATGAATGTTTTCCTTTATGATACACACAATCAGAAGAATGTTCAGACAACGGTTCTTCCCCCTGCCCCACTGATTGCAATGTACAAACAATAGATCAACAAGGTCAAAAAACAAGAGCGCTTGAATCTGCAAAAAGAATTGCTTCTTTAGCATAACCATATATAAGCTAACCTTTCCTCTCTTGGAAGAACCTGTCAATATTAACAGGCAAGAGGCTGTACAATTGCTGAATTGCTGATTATTGGAGTATAAATATATCTGATTGAACATTACATTTGTGTGTGGGGATGGAGTGAACCTGTAGTCTGTATATTACGTACTGTAAGAATTTAATGCCACACCCGCCTGGCAAAATAAAGATTTTACTACTTGATTACTAATTTTATTGCGTTTTTGGCTGTTTGAAGTGAAACAAACCCAGAGCACCAGAGAAAGAGAAACAGCAGATAAATCAAAGAAGACTGAAAGGGAAAAAGCAGGATGTTGAGCTGGTGGATTTCGAGGCATTGTACCTTAACTACCCCACAAGAATAGAGGCTGCTCACTTTTGCCCCAAGAACGTTAACATTTTGCAACCAACAGTCAGTACAGTTTAAAACTCTCGTACAGTTTAAAAATGTGAGGTGTGGCAAGACAGGGAATCGGACCAATCCCATTTCTGGGCTTGGTTAATTTCTACCGGCAGTGGATACATTAAACTCATTGCTAGTGTCTCTGCCAAGGCACCGCAGCAATTCTCTCACTCCAACAAAAAGAAGACTTTTGCAACTTAAAAACAGCGCTTGCTACTGCACCAACTACTGTGCGCCTTAGCCCTCCCAGTCCAACTGGCCATTATTAAGTGCAATGCCCATACAAGTGGCCACAACTAAGTCTCCCAGCAGAATGCCCCAGCTGACATTACTCCCACACAGCAGATTACGAATTCTGCACATTGGTCCCCACAGAACCAAAGATTCTAGTAGACAGAACGGCTCTGCAAGACAAGGGAATGTAAAGTTAATTAATGTAATCTTTGGAAACGAGGGGGCTGCGCCGTTGACCCTTTGATGGGCCTCTGGCTCACCCCTCTCAGACAAATTTGTGTACCTGATGTATTCCTTTTATACTATATACACTTCCTTACTCTTGCTGATAAGGAGGGAAGGGAATGTGGAATGTAGCTTACACCTTGGAGCTTTAACAAAATGACCTGTGTCTAAGGGGGAGGAACAGAGTGAGATAACAGAAATGTGTGTTTGGGTGAGACCGTTCTTCTGTATTTGTTGTGTTTATGAACAAAGCATGAACATTTTGGAGTATATCAAAGTTTTAAGAATTTTGCATGATTTCCTTGAGTGTGTAACTGTGTTTTACTCTTTATGAGAGTTTTATTGCTTTAACATGTGTGAATATCTGAGATTCAGCATATTGCATGAAGTGTGGAAATTTGTGAGTGAATGTCACAGAAAGGAGGGTATAGAGTGGGTGAGTTTAAAGACTGTTCCTTGTTTGTTGAACCGGTTCTGGGTGAATGTTGAATTAATCCTATAATTCATATGAAATAGGATGTCATTAAATGAGCTTGCTCATTTACATGATAAATCTTTGTGGAGTCTCATGTGTTTAAAAGGTAGTGTCTCATTGAGAAATTTCAGTTGTGTGGGCGTTGAGCCGTAGTTATTTTATTTTCCTTTGCTCATTGAAATGCATTGGCTATCTATGTGGAAATTACTGTTTATTCTCTGTCTTCTCAACTTTTTAATAAACTGCGGATGCGGCTCAGCAAAGAGACTGTTCATTTTCTTGCTGCATAACCTGGCATTCGGATTGGTGACCTTTTTGGTGGTCGGTATTTTAAGTTTGATTTCTTCCTATTTCTTACCTTTTGAATGAATTCAAGAGAGATCTGAATTGCGCACTGGCCATGTGGAATTCAGATTGA
Organism: Raja brachyura; assembly: GCA_963514005.1. The sequence goes on from OY740809.1 coordinate 17,277,368, forward strand.
GGTTTTGGATGAGAATTGGAAATGCCTTTATCTCAGAAAAATCTGTTAATTTGAAATTGTTTTTCTTATAATTACCTATTTTTTAAAGGGTCTGCCTTGTACGTAAAGAGTTTAAGTAAAGCCTTGACTGAGACTGGACAGGACCTTAGTGATGAATTCATTACATATGCATAGCAATTGACCCGACCTTGTCAGTCTTACAGAAACCACTATCAGCTGACCATAACGGCAAATCCTTACCACAGGAGATCACGAACTGATAAAAAATTGGGGATTGAGGAAATTGGGAGAACGGTTGGAAGGAGCCCTTCCAAGTACTATTGACTACACCTACAGCAATGAAGGCCGAAAATAATCCTCATTGGGTACACCTAACTGATTGCGAAAGAATTGGAAAAAGGAAGTATGAACTTGAATGCCCTCCCTGCAAGACTGGAGGTAAAAGGAAGCCATACAAAAAATTAAAATAAAAGGTCAGTATTTACAGTATCTTGTTAAAACCAGCCATGAACATAAGCAAACGCATTGCCCGGAATTATGTAGGTGCCTCCGTATTCCCGGATACCAGGAACGAGTCTCCCCCCTGGTTGAATAAACTTGAACAATTAACAGTGACCCCTTATTTGTTCTTTGGGGTCCAGGATTAGGAATAAAACCAATGGGATCGATTTGAGAAGGGAGACACTTCTGAGTCACACTTAATCATAGGTACTAGACCTCCAGCAACAGCGAAAGAAATAGGAAAAAATGATCCAATGGGCTGAAGGACACGCAGACAATTCATGTTTTAAAGTTGCCAATGACACAGAAGGAAAGATCACATGGGTTATAAAGGAATGGGACACTATGAAAAAGCAGCAGCTGCCTACTACAGATCTTCCTACTGTGGCTCTGGTCTAAGTACCCTCCAAACTATGGGCAAAGCATAAGAATCATGGCAGAGGAGCGTATTCAGCCACTGTACATAAACTGGCTATAAAAAAGGGTGCTGCCATGTTTAAAACAATATTGACTGGCCCTGGAATGTGTAGAAGGGATAGCTATGATCTTTATTGCAACAAGCACTATTAGTGAAAATGCAAAGTCCTGTAATACTCCTATTATGTCAATCCTGAAAGTGGGAAGATGTAATGAATAGTGTAGGACCTGAGAGCTATTAAAATAGTCTTTTAGTATCTGATCCCAATATTATTCTGTCTTCTATACCGGCAGGGCCGACACCTTTACGGTAATTGACCTATGTTCACCCTTTTTCTCCATACCTCTGCATAAAGACCACTAGCCTATTATCCCGTGGCTTTACCAGCAATAGTAAAATGGCATGCCAGCCTACTTACGTGCTGTAACAGCGAGGGCTACAATGATAGAAGTGTTAGCAGTGAACTCGCTGCTGTAAGGTAAACAAACTTCCTTATCTGATTAGGATGTTGGGTTTGTGCCATAACGCTTTACGAGCTCAACGACAGGTTCAAAACAAATTACAATCAGACACATGGGTGCCTCCATTCCTGCAATAATTTTGCATAATTCATCATCCTCCAATTCACGGGTTTTCTTATTTGGCCTAGGTTTTAATAAGAATGGAATGTGCGGGAAAAAATGATTAAAAGGCAAAGATTAATTTAACAAGATGGGTGTTAATGTTTAATTTTGTGGGAAGGCTGCAAGAAAACAAAAGTCTTGTATCTGATGTTGAATTTGGCTAATATGTTATTTATAAAAGTGCTTTTTATTTCAATATTTGACTTTGCAGAACAACAATGATATCCCATCACTGTATTTATACTCTCAGCAGATATTTTGTTCCCTTGAGGTTGTTAGAATGGTAATTTAATTCTCGCCCCTCAGCCCAGCCCACACCCAACCACAACCCTTTCTCAAATTCCTGGATGCCTGTTGAATAATGCTTCAAGTTCAGGGTATCTTGTATCATTTGAATTTATGGATGTTAATCTCTTAAAGCAGCTAAAAACTAATCTGCAGGTCCCACAGTCATGGATAAACGGCATGCAGCAATTCAATGGGGAGCTTTCAAAGCCACAGTAGGGAATATTTCTTCAGGGGAGCTTGCCAAGTCTTGTTCTGTTTTCCAAGCAATTCAATGAGGGAATTTGTATAAGAGTTAATGCTAACAGCCGGAAATGTATGATTTTTTTTTTATAAGCTCTGCATTAAGATAGTTGACAACTCCATTCTCATTTTACCCCTGCCATTTTGTCAGAAAGTATGCTATTTATGTTTTTAATCTCACAACTGAATTTGACAAGTCTTCGACCAGGTTATTGTCATTGTCAAACTGCAAAAATTCTTGATAATCTTTGTACGTAAATTGTGTTCACCATTTTACAACTATTGTATATTAAAAAACTTCCTTACTATAAAATTAGTACTGATCATAAGATCAACAAAGAGGCACCTGTATTATAATAAGACGAGTGTTGTCCCTAGATCCCTGATGAATCCTCTAATCTCATTGACCTTGCTACAATGAATTAAATGGGAGCTGCTGGCCATTCAGTTGGTTTGGTGGATTCTGGATTACACTATGGCTCTATCTTTTTATTAATCATCGCTCTGCTTTTTATTGTTAACTGCTTGCGACCATTATGTACCTACCGAGGATTGTGAATGTTATCATAACTGTTTAAAGAGGAAGGAATGAGATAGTTTAAAGATTTAAAAGTTACAAAATGGATGCTTTCACCTTTCTCCTATTACACTAGCAAGGCGAACAGAAATGGTTCAGCCGTTCTTCCATAACACTAGCGAGATAACAGCACATCTACATGAATGTTTTCCTTTATGATATAAACAATCAGAAGAATGTTCAGATAACGGTTCTTTCCCGCTGCTCTACTGATTGCAATGTACAAACAATAGATCAACAATCAAAAAACAATAGTGCTTGAATTTGCAAAAAATAGCTTCTTTAGCATAGCCATATATGGGCTAACCTTCCCTCTCTCAGAAGAACCTGTCAATCTTAATAGGCAAGAGAGAGAGAGACAGAGAGAGACAGAGAGAGACAGAGAGAGAGACAGAGAGAGAGACAGACAGAGAGAGACAGCG